>CAUYSK010056948.1:0-20616 GCA_963575035.1 Avahi laniger | reverse complement strand
GGTTCCACATGAATTAAACGAACGTCAGAAGAGAAATTGTCTTGAAGCTTGCATTTCTTTGCTGTCATGACAAAAAACGACCCATTTCTATACCGTTTTGTTATGTGTGATAAAAAATGGATTCTTTTTGACGATCATAAGCATTCAGCATAATGGCTGAATAAAGATGAAGTGCCAAAACACAGTCCAAAACTGAATATTCATCAAAAATATGATTTTTTTTTGATTTGGTGGCCCAGCGCTGGTATTATCCACTACGACTTCATGAAACCTGGTCAATCGATTACAGCGGATGTCTACAGCAACCAGTTGTACGAAATGATGAGGATGCTTCTGATTAAGCAGCTCAGATTGGCCAACAGAGATAGGCCAATCCTCTTGCAAGACAACACTCAACCACATGTAGCACAAACAATGCTGCTCAAACTACGGCAGCTGGACTTAGAAACTCTCTGTCATCCACCGTATTCACCAGACCTTGCACCAACTGACTACCACTTCTTCCAGGCTTTGGACCACTTCTTGCAAGAAAAAATATTCAGTTCTCAACAAGCTGTGGGAAACGTGTTTTGCGATTTTATCACCACTTGCTCTCTAGGTTTCTTCGCTGCTGGCATACACAAGTTATTGTTAAGATGACAAAACTCTGTTGGAAGTTTAGACACATACTTTGATTAATTGTACTGCCGCTTGTTTGAGATATAATAAACTACACTTTTGATTCGAAATCAGACATTTCATATTTAATGACCTTAATATTATATCTCAAGTGATGTGGCTGAAGTAGAAGATAAGGGAAAACTCTTAGCTTTACATTTTTTCATTATTAAACAAGACTTAATATAAATAATTAAAGATTTAAATCACAAATTTAGAAAAAATAAAATAAGACAAACATAAACAAATTAGGTAAAAAATAATAGAGATGAAGGCAGGAGTCAATAAATTAGAAAAAAGAAAAAACATTTAAGAACTTATTCTTTAAAAAAATTAAAAATTAACCAAAAAGAGTAAGAAAGATAACAAAATTGATGTCGAAAATTAGAGAAGGGACACAGATATTGTACATGCAATATTTAAAATATTTTAATAATATCATATTCAACTCCAAGCTATTATACTTGAAAGCATAAGTGAAATTAAACATCTCTGAAATGAAAACATACAAATTATCCAGATTTACTCTAGTGGAATTCAAAGATTAGATTGAACAGTAATCCTAATGAATAGTAGAAAATAAAATCACATTATTCAATCCATTAAAGTTTCTGAAATCAGGTGATTTTACTTGACTTCCTTCAGATTTTTAGAAAAGAGATTCTTCTATGTATCATTGCAGAACATGGAAAATTTAGAATTACTGAATATGATAAATTTAGTGCAAAGAGACTATCCATCTGACAAAAATAGAATAGATATGGTGACAGACATATGATTAATATTAATTTTATCCTTGAAACATCTCCACCCCATTCCCTTCCTTGCTAACAGAATTCTCATTTTCTTTGTTCTGGCTGCAATCTTCCGAGCTCAAGATGATTAATCATGATTGGTCCAACTCTAAACTAAGGATAACAATTATGTTCCTCTTTTTTATTAATACCAGTTTGTTTTTCCAACTTCCATAGAGCTTGGACGTGTCTGATTGACTCAGTTCTGGCCAATTGAACTTAAGTGGAACTTTGCTGAGGAACACTGGAGAAAACTGAATTGGTGTCTTAATACAAGGTTAGATAGAAGAGAAGTTTTTGTTTTTGTTTGGAGTGGCTGCAGCCATTTTGCAAAGATGAGGTGGCAAGGGGGGAAAAAACAAAAGCCTTTGACTGTAGATAAAGATGATAGAGTAGAAAGATAAAAAGAGCTTGGATTACTGATGACATGATTGGCCTGCTTAAGCAGTTTTGCAATCACCTCTTGTGTTTTTTTATGTTAACTGAAATAACACCCTCTCCCTCCCCCCTCCTGCCCCTCTCCACACTACATGTCACTGTTAAAGTTTATTTTATTTTTATTTTATTTTATCACCTGGAAGCACTCATCTGATACAAAGGCAAAAGTCCAAAATAAAATATTGGCAAAGAAAAAAAATCAGGAGTTCACAGAAAGAATCATTTACCACACTTAAATCAAGTTATTCTAAACCCAAAAGTTATTTTTAAGAAGCAAAGATGGTCTAACATTAGGAACTATATTAATATAGCAACAAATCATTAAGTCTGATGATGATACAAAATTAATATCCATTACTAATATTTTGAAGTGCAAATAAATTTGGAACAAATGTACTAAATTTTAAAAATAAAATGATGATAATTTTTCCATTGTATGTAGTTGAGACAAGTTTAGGGTGCTCATTATTATAATATTAGAATCTAAATCCTGTTCTGAACATTCTAGTCAGTGAGATACGTTCTCAAATAGAAATAAAATAATAAATGTTGAAAAGGAAACTGATACTATCAGATGTGATGAAATCTTGAGCTTCCCCTCCAGCACCTTCACACCCTGCAGTAGAGGGCTCCAGCTCATCCCTGCACGGGACCTCATGGTGCCTCCTCACAATGAAAATGGAGAAAGGAATGACACTAGAGGGGTAAGGAAGTTGAGTATTCTGACATAACCTGTGGCTCTGCTTGAGGAAGCAGCTAGAAGACCCCAGACGCCCCAAGAGGTTCTGTGGGAGACCTCCTACACTTTATACAAGGTTTTCCTGAGATAGAGGGATTTGAATGTGATGGCAGTTCTGCCTAAATACAATGTCACCACAAGAGCCCTGCTTTCCCTGTCCTGCTGTACCACTCTAGGTAGCCTGTTAGGGTCCTAGAATTTTGTCCCAGATCCATAAAATGCTTCAAAATCACCCTTAATCACCTACTGTATAAAATGCAATTTCAAGTATAATAAAGGTATTTTAAGGTTATCGATATATAATGTTTGAAAGTGAAGGGTACATGAAAGTTATGCATATAAAAGCAAACACTGAGTGTACATAAAAGACCTTTTTAAAGTAAAAAAAAAAACTCTAGAAATAATATTACAAAATTAATAAGGAATCAGGAGATATGTTTGCCACAAATACCAAGCAGAAGTCTGATTGTCTTAATACATAAAGAATTCTTATAAATCAGTAAAAGTAAAATCCATATGGGTCAATGGCAGAAACAGATATTTTACAAATGAGAATTAATAGGCAACTATAGATATTTAGAATTACTCAAATGAAAAGGAGATTTTCTATATAGTTGAGCAAAATTATTTTTTAAAATAACTTCATAAAGGATGTGGTAAAATGGTAAGAACTCTCTTTAAAAACATACACACACATGTACGGACAGGTGCAGTGGCATGGACCTGTAATCTCAGCATTTTTGGAGGCCAAGATAGGAGTATTCTTTGCAGCTAGGAGTTAGAGACCAGCCTGGGTAACATAGGGAGACCTTATCTCTACAAAAAATAAAAAAGTTGACCAGATGTGGTGGCAGGCACCTGTAGTCCCAGCTACTTGGGAGGCTGAGGTGGGAGGATTGCCTGAGCCTAGAAGTTCAAGGCTACAGTGAGCTATGATCACACCACTGTACTTCAGCCTGGGCAACAGAACAAGACCCTGTTTCTAAAAAATAAATACTAGAAAATATTTTTTTTTTTTTTTATTAAGCAGAGGAAACATTTATGAAAAGACTAAAATTTCCAGCACTAAAAATCGTGGAAGATCTTTCCTCCACCCTAAAAAAAAGTCACAGTGACTATGCTTTAACTGCATCAAAGGATCAGTTGATGGGAGAGCTATTAATAAGCAGGAAACCCTATAAAATCTTTTGGCGAGGATTGTCCAGCCCACTGCCTTCACAGCCCAGTGCTTACCGATAAGCTGTACCAAAGTTGCAGTGTAAGGAAAGCTGCACTGTTAAAAGACCACATCTAAATGTCCACTGGGCAGAGGTGCTTCTCCTTCAAGGCTTGTTTCAGACAAGTTCATAATGCATGAGAACCCAGAGGCACGGTGCACATCATGTAGGGTGTGATATATACAATATATCAAGGATGGGCAGAGTCAGGCATGGTGGCTCACACCTGTAATCCTAGCACTCTGGGAGGCCAAGGTGGTAGGATCACTTGACGTCAGGAGTTCCAGACCAGCCTGAGCAAGAGCGAGACCCTGTCTCTAGTAAAAATAGAAAACATTAGCTAGGCGTGGTGGCGCATGCCTGTAGTCCCAGCTACTTGGGAGGCTAAGGCAGGAGGATTGCTCGAGCCCAGGAGTTTGAGATTACTGTGAACTAGGATGATGCCATGGCACTCTAGCCAGAGCAACAGAGCAAGACCGTGTCTCAAAAAAAAAAAAAGAACCATCTCCTCCTCCCTCCCATCTGGATTATTTTAAAGGAAATTCCAGATATTATCACATTATATCCATAAATATCTCAGTATGTATCTCTAAAATATGATGATTCTTAAATATAGCTTCAATTACCAACACACCTAAAATAATTAACAGTAATTCCTTACTAATCATCATGCATCCAGTGTTCAAATTTCCCCACTTGTCTCATCAATGTTCTTTTTCAGTTATTTCTTGAAATTAGGATCCAAGTAAGGTTCTACCATTGTTGTTTTTTAATACATCTTTCAGATCTCTTTTAACGTATGGGTTTCCCTTTCCTCTGTGTGTGTGTGTATATGTGTGTGTCTCTGTCTGTCTGTCTGTGCATCTCTCTCTGTCTTTCTCTCTTTTTCCTTGCATTTTATTTGTTGAAAACACCTAGTTGTTGGTCCTAGAGTTTCCTATAGTCAGGATTTTGCTCACCTCATCCTGTGGCATCATTTACTGTCTTCCACTTCCATGTTCTCTGTATTTCCTAAATTGGTATTTAGATATGGAAGCTTGCTCAAGTCCAGCTCAAGTTTTGATAAAAATAGCCATAGGTGGTGCTCTCTGTCTCCATCAGGAGCACATCATACTGGGTTGTCACTCTTTGAGGGATTGGCAGCTCTACGTCATCATTGCTTAGACCATGTGTTTTGTAGTGGTTACAAATGCGGTTATTCCTTCTTCAGTTATTAGGTGGAATATATCTACTAAGGGAAAGTTCCCTCACTTATTTCTTTGGATACCGGGTCTAGGTCTTGTGCTTTTTCCCATTCACCTGCTATGTTCCCTCGTCTTCTTTCAGGTCCTGTGTAAATGGCACCCTTGTGTGCAGTGCCACCCAGCTGTGGCATGGTGATAGGATCCTATGGGGAAATAACCACTTTTTTAGGTAATATCTTTGTGTTCTCTAATATTTTCATATACATTTTTTTCTGCTATCTGTTTAAGTGTAAACCAATTTAATTTTATCTAATGATAAAAAAACCCCACAGAATTAATTTACCTAAGAGGAAACGTCGAGATTGGTTGAAAGACTTTGAAAAGGAAACGGGGCCACCAGAGCATGACCTGGATGCGGCCAGTGAGGCTTCCTCCGAACCAGACTATAACTATGAGTTTGCACAGATGGAAGTGATCATGAAAACGCTGAATAGTAACGGTAAGACCCTAACTCCGCATTCCAGCATCTTGGGCAGTTCCTCATCCCTCGCCATCAGTGAGGGATAAGTACGTATAAAGTGTCATTCTGCCTTTTAGACACATAAAATTGCTAATTCCTTCAAAAGGCCATCAGGAAAGAGCTAATGAAGAGATTGAGGCGAGGGGGTTCTCCTTCAGGTATAACCAGGAAATGGGTGATTCCTTTCCTGAGCCCTCTTGTTCCTCAGTCAGTTGTGGTAACACTTCCATGGTCCCAGAGTACTGAATGATTTTTGCAGAATTCCTTATCAAATTTCCCATTATTGAGCCTGTCATTTCTGAGTCCTCCAGAGGGTGAAAATCCCCAAGAGAATGTGAATCCAGGAATTTCAAATAGAATTTAATGGAAAGATAAAAGTCACAACATTTTACTATAAACTCAGTTGGAAATTATACCCTCAAAGAGACTTATTTAATAAGCCCAGGTAACTTTTACAAAAATGATAGTGAAAATTGAAATGCTTTATAGGCTGTTTACTTGACTTACACGCCAGGCTGCCTCAGATCTCTGAGGAAGAAATTCTCCTTAGCACATTAATTCTGGATCTCTCTTTCCAAAAGGTTTGCAATGTTTATATTAATGTTCTTCCTTTCTGTGTCTAAAAGCCCACATTCCTTTACCTTTTCTTTCTTCCTCTGTGCTTACACACATCTTCATGCATTTAGTAAAATGCAAACCAGATTCTTTCCTTGCTTGCTGTTGTATAAATCTGCCCCATTCCTTTCCCATCTCCCAGTCTTCTAATTCCTAGACTTGGTGCCTGGGACTAGGAAGCCAGGCATGAAAGTTCCCGTTACCAGGCACAACACAGCATTTCTGGACCCAGAACTATTTCACAAGGATAAAGTTGGGGCACCTGAGAAAGTTAGTTTGCAGGCTCGGTCCAACCTCACCTTCCCATTCATCTGCTTTTGGGGCACCTGAGGGTCCCCAGCTTGAACCAGGGGAGACTTCCAGGACCCTGAGGACCCTGAGACAAGTGGCCTCTACCTGACAGGGGGCTGGGAAAACATTTTATTTTTCATAGTTGAGCTCTCCCCTTAACCATTGGCTTTCTCACTTTCTTCTTTGAATTAGCCTTTCTGGGAAGAATTTGAACATTGAGGGGATTTTGTATATGTGCTGCTAGAGTGAGCACGTGGTGAGAGAATTATCAACCAGATTTCTGGCATGTCAAAGTGGGGACTCTGTTGCAGGAATAAAGATTTGGCCTTTTCATTGATCCCTACTGATGAATTTTTAGTCTTAGGGACCTCTTTTTTTAAATTACAAAAATCAAGTATAAAATAAAGAACAGACTGTGAAAAAAAAAGTGTAACATATTTATTTCAAGAGTATAGAACCACAAAAAAAATGGAGAAAAAAATAACTTTATGAAAGAAGTTTGGTTATTTCTCTCTTTAAACAGTAAGAGTAGGGTATGATGATTAGCCACGGGGCACTGTAGCGTCGGGTGAACCGTAGCTGGAGATCAGGCTTCCAGCCAGTCTGCCACAGGCCCACCAGCTGGAAGGAATCTCAAAAGACATTCCAAAGTGATGTTCAGACATCAGAATCACATGAATGGGTCATTTAACAACATGCCTGAGCAACAAGTCTCCTGTGAGTGATCATTTGGAAGCCTGAGTGGATGCGTGTTGTGGCAGGAGGGTGTAGGCTCCGAAGTCCAGGTGGAGGAATGCCCATTTGCAGAGAGCTCATTTCGTCAGATGAGGTTATAGAACTGTAGACATTTGTATTCTCTAACTCTGCAGTTTCCAGGTGGTATCAATTTAATCGTTGACCCATCCCAGACCACGGATTTGTGATTTTATCCAATTTGCTAACTTCTTACATAGAATTGATTTCCCAAGTAATCCATGAGTATTTAGTAAGCATTTGTTAATTCCTCCCGTCCTCTTAGCCAAACCAATTTAGAGTCATCAGTGGCCCTGTGCATGGTGTCAACGTGAGTTATTCATTTGTATCCCAGATCAGGCCTTGCTCTCCAGTGTTGGTTTTGTCTATATGAAAGTAATGTTTCCCCCTTGCTCACCCCTTACCCACTTCTGACGGAGCTTCCCTCTGAGGCATACAAACATGCTCTGATGCAAGTGCTGGCCACGCGGTATTCACTGCGATTCACCTCTGCTGCTAGGTGGCTTCCCGATAATAAGCCTGTCTGCCTGGTGGTCGTCCCCTTGGTGGTCTTATTTGAAGATCCTCTTCCCTCTCATGTGGTTTCAGACGAAGCTCCTCCACAAACACTGGGATAAAGGTTTTTAACTGATTGGCATTAGCATGAGGTAGCTTGAGCAGTGCTGCTGACTGATGCTTGTGCTATGTGCTTTGGCAAAACCTAACTAACATGATTGGGAAGAAGCTGAAGTTTTCCACCTGATGAAAGTACTCTGAATTCTTGATTGAGGAATGTCCCTTTTGAACTATGACTCCCCCCTCCCCATTTCATTACCTTCCCAGTGGTTAAAATCTGACAGCTCTTCTTTTCCCTATACTTCCAAAAGCACTGAAGAATATTATTGGTATTATTACTACTGTTGCTGATGGCTTTATTAGTGTTAACAACAGAGGAGTTTAGGATAGGAGTATTAATATTTTCAGATATATACTCACCTGAGTAATAGATCAGAATAATATATTTTTGAGTATTTTACTCTCTAGAGTAAATACTGATCTAAAACCCTATTCATTTGAATTAAAAGTGAAAGGAAACCTAGTATCTGTGGACAATAATGCCTTCTTCCCAAGAGTTCAAAATAGGAATCAGACATTCATCTCTTTTCCCAATGTCAGTGGTAGCTTTAAAGTAAAGACCAATTGAGGGGCTGGTGAAGGGTCATAGAGCCAGTTTATTCCATCTGGGATCAAAAGATTCCTTTTTCCCTAAGGATCTACTTTTCCTCAATTCAGTGCTTTGCACTTGTTGGTGTGAATTAATTCTAAGTCGTTTTCTCACATAAATACCCTCCTACCAACACCACTACCACCGCCATTCTCTCTTTTCCACTCTGGGGATGATAAGTCAGTTTGAGCTCATTTCATGGTTACCTACCAAGTAAAGAAAAATCTAGAAGAAAAAGCACTATGCCCAATGTCAATGTGATCCTTTCTCTCTTCCTAAAATACGTACCTCTTTGGTATCTTGGCCTTAGACACCTGGCTCACAGAGGTTTAAAACAATTCCTTCAAGAGAGAGGAAAGTGATCAGGAAAAAATAAAACTGGACAGTATGCCAATACTTGCTTGATTATTTGAGAACAGGCCAAACAATCTTTGGCCTCTGTCCTGGGCTACATCATAGAGTCAGAGTGACTTGCTGATTTGGATAATCTATTTAAAAATATGCTGTGTGTAATAGGCAAGGCTCAAAACTGGTTAATTGATATGAAAAGAAAATGTTTTCAAAGATGTCTGTGAGGGCCAAGTGCTGTGGCTCATGCCTATAATCCCAGCACCCTGAGAGGTAGAGGTGGGAGGACCGCTTGAAGCCAGGAGTTCAAGAGCAGTCTTGGCAACATAGCAAGACCCCATCTCTACAAAAAATTTAAAAATTAGCTGGGCATGGTGGTGAGCACCTGTAGTCCCAGCTACTTGGGAGGCTGAGCCCAGGAATTCCAAGTATAAGGTATGATCATACCACTGCACTCCAGTCTGGGTAACAGAGAGAGACCCCATCTCTGGGGGGAAAAAAAATGAAAAGATGTCTGTGAGAAAGGTGTTTCAAGACTGGTGCTGACATCCAAGGTGAAACCAAAACGCAGCCCAGGCTTCCACCAGGGCTGCATGTAGCAAGGGCAGATCTGAGAGTCTCCGGAGTGGGGCCAACACAGCTGTACAGTGGGAAGTTGAGGGAAGGACGCCTTAAGTTGCTCTCTCTTCCATATCTGCACTTCGATTTGCGGCCACTGTCGACGCCTGGTGGGTAGTGGCAGCACTGTGTCGTGGCAGCTGCTAGCGCAGTTTAAACAGCCTCAGGCACGCAGCCTCCGCGTTGGCATGGAACCCTGGGATGAGAGCCTCTTGGCCTCAGCCACTGGGGACCATGTGTGTTCCTACACCACTGACTAACAGCAGAAATGGAAATATGGATCAAATATCATATTCAGTATCTCTTAGCAAAACCCTGTAATGCAGCTTTATAAAATGGCGTGTTTTCCAGTTTCTCTACAAAAGTTTCATAAACACGAAGTCAGGACGGTTGGGACCCTTGAAAATAAGGCTCTGTCTCAACACTAAATGGATGGCACACACCCTGTCCTTTCTCGTCTAAACCCGGAGCCTATATTCTGCTTGAGACATACATTTTTTTTTTAATTCTGAGAGAACTTTTCTTCTCTAGACCTTATGTTTTGGACTCTCTCAGAGAAGTTTACCGTGTTTCTCGTGTTTTCCTCAGAAGTCGTAGAGCCAAGCCAGAGGTTCTGATGCTGTGGAATACACAGATTGTTACTGTCTGGAAAATTTTTTACCCGTGATCTGCCTTTGTGTAAGAAGATTTTTATTTGTTTTTTTGATTTGGGGATTTTTGTTGCTGTATTTTTAGTTCATTTTCTGTCAGCTTTTTCAGTGATATATTTTAGGGCCTCTATGTCAGGACTCTATGAAGAAAACTACTTCTTTGAAAACATGCCGAATTTTAAATTTTTATATCAGCAAAGAACAACATTTTTTTAAAAGTATCTGCTGTCACAGAGTACTACTTTTAAGCAAAAAATTGGTGTAGTAAGAATACTGCATCAATTTATTACCAATGTCCTACCCCAGCCAACAAGGTATCTGAGTTCAAAACCTGGCTCTGCCACTTACTATAATAGCCCTGTGATCATAGGTCGGCTGCTTTACCTTCCTGAGCCCCAATTTCCTCGTCTTTAAAATCGCTACCCTTAGGTTTGTTACAAAGCTTTCATGAGGTAATGCATGCAAAGGAAATAGTACCTCTGCCTGAGAGGTAGCCAGTAGCTAGTAGAGTGATTGTTGCTATTGTGGTTGTCATTTTTATTAAAACAACTCACCTGTACTTGGCATATCTTGTGATTCTTTAAAATTGCTTCCTTTTTTTATATTATTTAACCTATCTTTCAAAGCTAATGGGTTATCTTTTTTGCTTACTGCTAACGTAGAAAATTAGTACAATTCACATGTTTATTTCACAAAATGATAGGGTATTTTGGAAAAGTCAGTCCATAGCTGTCATCAGGTTATATAAAAATTCCTTCTGAGGCCGGGCGTGGTGGCTCACGCCTATAATCCTAGCACTCTGGGAGGCCGAGGCGGGAGGATCGTTTGAGCTCAGGAGTTCGAGAGCAGCCTGAGCAAGATTGAGACCCTGTCTCTACTAAAAATAGAAAAAAAAATTGGCCAGACAACTAAAAATAGAAAAAAAAATTAGCCGGGCATGGTGGCGCGTGCCTGTAGTCCCAGCTCCTTGGGAGGCTGAGGCAGGAGGATCACTTGAGCCCAGGAGTTGGAGGTTGCTGTGAGCTAGGCTGACACCACGGCACTCTAGCCCAGGCAAGAGAGTGAGACTCTGTCTCAAAAAAAAAAAAAATTCCTTCTGAGTCACTTTAATTCCAACTTCCTTCCTGGAAGTTAAGCTGAGAGCTGGTGTGTGGGAATATAGCACTGACGACACTGAATAGAGGCAAACGTTTGAATGTACGAGGTGGGTTGTGGTCAGGCATGGTGGCTCATGCCTGTAATTCTAGTACTCTGGGAGGCCGAGGCTGGACGATCACTTGAGGTCAGGAGTTCGAAACCAGCCTGAGCAAGAGCGAGACCCCGTCTCTACTAAAAATAGAAAATATTAGCCGGGTGGTACATGCCTGTAGTCCCAGCTACTCGGGAGGCTGAGGCAGGAGGATGGCTTGAGCCCAGGAGTTTGAGGTTGCTGTAAGCTGGGCTGATGCCAAGCACTCTAGCCTGGGCAAAAGAGCGAAACTCTGTCTGAGAATGCATCTCCTCTCAGTCCCATATGCTTGTCTGACATATTTGGTATGATGGTGATCTTCTTTGCTGCCATCTAGATATCTAACGTACTGCGTCTCCACAGCCTCCTCACTTAGGGATGTCGGTAACTTTCTCCTTTGTACATGTGGCCAGAGCCTTAATCTTTCTCCGTGGCATCCAGCTCATTGGTCGTTACCAGGCTAATGTCCTGTCCAGCCAGTGAGCTCTTTAGAGTCACGTCCCACCGACAGCACAGCCACCACTAGTCATCAGAGTGGCTGCCGGGAGCAAGCTCTATCAGCATGTCTGTACCTGTTTGCCCACATGTGTGGTGGTGAGCTCTACAGCTGTACCAACAAGATGTCAGAAGCAGGCTTTTGTTATTTTTATAACTGAATTGCTCTTTTAGACATTAGCACCTGAGAAATTGTCAGACCATAGCCTCAATGTTTTTAAACATATGCTGTGATCTGTAAGTTTCCTCCCACCTTAGAGAAATTCAAGAGTAATAAGATTTGTGATGAAAATCATAAGCCCTTTTTCATTTGCTCCAGCTGATGTTAAGTGGGCATAGAAATCACTACTGTAAAGAAAGACCAAATCTCACGCGTTTCTGTCTTTGGAGTTCTAGATTTCATGGAGTTTTTCTCCTCAGTGGACAGGATCACCTCCCCTTCTGCATCACCTGCTGGTAGTAGATTAATGATCTATCTGAACATTAGGATGAGCGCATCAAATTGAAAAAAGTAACACAGCAGATGTGGAGGATGGTTGCATGTGGGCATTTATCTAAAATGCTAGTAGAGAGGAAATGAAGAGGATTTCATCAGGTGCGACCCCTCAGGCCTCTCTCAGAAAGCGTGTTGACAGGCTAGATCCTGGGGCAGGAGATGGTTCTTTCGGGAAGAATCCCTGACAGGCTGCAATCCCTGGCGCGAGTGCCTGTCTCAGCCGCCCCTGAAGACACCTTGCCTTGTCTCTTGGCTCACCAGACCCAGTTCAAAATGTGGTTCAGGTCCTGGAGAAACAATACCTGGAAGAAAAGAGAAGCGCCCTGGAGGAGCAGCGGCTCATGTATGAGCGGGAGCTGGAGCAGCTCCGCCAGCAGCTCTCCCCGGAAAGGCAGCCGCAGAGCAGCAGCCCCGACCGCCTGGCCTACAGCAGCCAGACAGCGCAGCAGAAGGTGACCCAGTGGGCAGAAGAGAGGTAAGAACGGCACTGAGCAGCCCAGGTCCAGGCTCCAGGGCTGGGGGCTTTGGGGGAGGACTCGTGAAGCATGTCAAAGGGGAACGAACCCCGTGGAGAAGGAAATCTTAGTCCCACGTCTGATTTGTTAGCACTTGGATTTTCCTTTCAAAGATACTGTCCACCCTAAGTATGTTTACTGCAATGTCAGCTGTTAAACAGTGCCAGGTTAAAAGGCTTAGACCGGTAAGTACCGAAATAGAGAAAGTTTGAACCATTCTTTAACACAAAAGCATTTTTTCTCATTTTGTATTTCTCCTGCTTTTCTATTTAAATACAACCTCAGTGCTAAGAAATCTACTAAATGTGAATTTTTAAGGTTTATACTTTCAAATATTTATATCAGAACTTTCAAAAGTGGTGATAATAGTAACCACTACAATAAGGACGATAAGTTAGCAATAACTTTTGCCGCGTTCTTACCACCGTCTAGACATGGCGCTAATTTTATTTAACACTCCTGGCAGTACTCTGCCCTGGGAACTCTTATCCCTGTCTTGTGGCTTGGGCAGTCAGTTTAAGTATCCCGCCATAATCACCTGTCTAGTAAGTAAAAAAGCCAGAGTTTGAACCCAGGTCTGTCTACAGTCCCACAATAACCCCTGTTATAAAAATAATTAGCAATCGTAATAAAAGTAGCACCTGACATTTATGCAACATTTACCATGCGCCGAGCGCTAAGTGCTCTGCATACATTCCTCTCGTCTCCAGAACTGCTGCCACCTCCACTCCCATTTTACACATGAGGAAACTGGGAGGCTGAGAGGTCCAATGACTTACCCAAGGTCGTTTAGCTGATACGCTGGGCAGTGGGATCGAAGCCATGGCAGGCTGACTCTAGAGCTCCTTCCCGAACTCGTACATCACGTTGCATCTCTCACTAGCAACGAGAGGCTGAACGTGAGCCACACGCAGGAAAGGTGACCCCCAAGAGGAGAAAGGGGAGCTCTACCCCGCATTAAAAGTCTCCGAGTAGTAATGCACTTGTTTGTGCTAAATACAGAGAAATGAGTCGATTGCATTTTCCTCAGGACCTGCCCACTCATTTGTCTGGATACTAAAGTGTAAAGATTTATCGTACTTATATGTTCTGCTTTATACTTTATTGTGCCTGGGAAAAACAAAGGTTATCAGATGGTGCTTTTTCTGAAGAGCTACCTTTTCTACATTTAATACAAGCCGGTGGCTTTAAGCAACAGTTGTTGAAGGTAATTGATGTAATTGTATTCATTTACATCCTTTCTATTTACTAAAGAATATAAACAATAAAAGCAAAAGTATCTGATAGAAAAGGTGGATTGTGGTCAGGCTTGGTGGCTCACGCCTTTAATCCTAGTACTCTGGGAGGCCGAGGCTGGAGGATCACTTGAGGTCAGGAGTTTGAAACCAGCCTGAGCAAGAGCGAGACCCCTAATAGAAAAAATTAGCCGGGCATGGTGGCGCATGCCTGTAGTCCCAGCTACTCGGGACTGAGGCAGGAGGATGGCTTGAGCCCAGGAGTTTGAGATTGCAGTGAGCTGGGCTGATGCCACAGCACTCTAGCCTGGGCAAGAGAGCGAAACTCTGTCTCAAAAAAAAAAAAGAAAGAAAAGGTGGGTTGCTTTTAATTATAGTGTTTTTTAGTTAAATAGCTAAAAATATTGTTTTACTTTAATTCCAGATTGATTCTCTTTGGGGCTTACATTCTTTAAAAAAAAAGAAAGAAAGAAAGAAAACAAGTTAGAAGCTGGGCGTGGTGGCACATGCCTGCAGTCCTGGCTACTTGGGAGGCCAAAGCAGTAGGATTGCTTGAGGCCAGAAGTTCAACGACATAGCGAGCTGTGATCGCATCTGTGAATATCCCCTGCACTGCAGCCTAGGCAACGTGACAAAACCTGTCTCTAAAATATAAAAATAAATTAAAAAAGAATAGAGGGAAATGTTTTGAGAATGTCATTCAAAGAGATAAGGTAGTTTCAATGTTGATTTTATCAGGTTTCTTTCACTGGATAAAATTAAGATGCCGGTAATGGTGGGTGGTTATAAAGAAGCTGAGACAATTATCTAAGTAAACGTTGATGGGCTGTGAAATAATGAAGGGTTCTTACCTACATAAATGTTGATGGGCTGAGCCTCAAGTGTGTGAAGAGTTAAGAATTATAAAGAAAGCTACAGATGTCTTTTATTCTCCCTATATACTTAGGATGTAGTGTGGAGCAAGATATAAATAAGTGAAAAATTAAATCGTAATAGTAAATTAAAGAGCAGTTTCGTTCAACAATAGGAAGTTACAATTACATAGTTATTCATTTCTTGTCCATCTCCTCCCCTGGAAAATAAGTACCAGGGGACAGGGAATCTGTTTTATGCATTGAAGTTACCCCCAGCGCATAGAACAATGCTGTCACATGGTAGGCGCTTAGTAAATATTGTGTTTTGATTGAGTGACTGTATTGAAGGGGCCAGCAAGTGCGTGACTGCCAGGTGGGCAGAGTGCACGGTAAGTTTGGTGGTGGTTCGGTGGAGGATGAGACCTCGGTGAAGTTGAGTCTTCCGCATAGAATTTCAGGGAGGAGGCAGGACTTCAAGTGCATTTGAAAGGTGGAGTCCGGTAGGCAGAGAGAAGGCAGGAGCGCATTTTGGGTGAATTGGCATGAACAGATGGGAGGCAGTAGAGAAGAGTAAGAAGTATTTGGGGGTTGCAAAGAAACTGTTTTGTGTAGTCTAGAAGGTGATTTCTAGAGGAGTGGGGAGAATTAAGTCCAAAACTATTAGATAGGGCACGTGGGAGGCCTACAGACTGGAGCATCTGGGATTTATCCTGCGGGAGACAAGGAGTCGTGCAAGGTCTTGAGCTGAGCAGTGGCCTGGGGAAGGCGGGGGTTGATAAACGCTATCTTGCCGTGGAGCAAGAAGAGCCTGGGTGTATGAGATTGTTGGGAGGTTGTGAGGGACCTGAGCCAGGCGTATGAGAAAACAGAGGAGACGAGAGAGATTTGGGAGATGCTTTAAAGGAAGAGTCAGCAGGCTTTCTTTTTGGGCATTGTGGAAAAGAGAAGAGACTGAGCAAATCCAAGCCTGGGTGCCTGCAGAAACGGTGCTACTGTTTTTACAAACCATTGTCTTTACATTAGCATCCTCACAGTGTGCCGCCTCTGTCACCTCTACAGGGACAAGAAAGGCGTAGAGATTTGGATGTTCCAAACTCATCATTTTCCCGTGTTGTAAGGGCAGGCTGCATTTAAATGGTAGAAAAGAGAAGCTGTCCAAGGCACAGGGCAATCGCTAGAGCAATCTGGGCACCTTTGAACCCAGATTCAAGTGTGAAATCCAGAAGGACTCTTTTCCCTTTTCATTCATTCAGTGGGCCTTTTTTTTTTTTTTTTTTTTTTAAATATCCTTTGATGGGCCAGGAACTAAGTGCAGTGCAAGCAAAAAAGACATGGTGCCTGCCCCAGGGGCGCTGACAGCCTAGCAGGGGAGACAGCCATTAGTCACATAATTATACAAATAGACAAAAAGTTATAACTATGGCAAATGCCATGGAGGCTACAGACATGGGGCTGAGAGAACATATAATAGTTTTGACCAAGTCAGGGTGTTGCTTTTTGTCAGCAAGTGCTATTATATATTGAGTTGAAAAAAAGAATTCCTGCTGCTACAGAAGTACCTTATCACGGTATGACTTTTACCGACTGAAGAACTCATGGCAAACACTTACTTCTCCTAACTCCAGGCCTCTCTGCCAAACTACCAACCCTTCCCCGGCCCACCCTCACACAGCACACAAAAGTTGTTATCATCATTTCTTTTTCCCAAAGGATTCCTTTATTGGTTTTTTACATCCTTATATCAAAATCTGGTAGTTTTCGAATGTTATGTAATTTAAAACCTGGTTGTTCAGGCACAGTGGGTCATACCTGTAATCCTAGCACTTTAGGAGGCCAAGGTGTGAGGACCACTTGAGGTCAGGTGTCCAAGACCAGCCTGAACAACATAGTGAGACTCCACCTCTACAAAAAAAAATAGAAAAATTAGCTGGGCGGGGTGACGCACACCAGTACTCCCCGCTGTTCAGGAGGCTGAAAGATTGCTTGAGCCTAG
Organism: Avahi laniger; assembly: GCA_963575035.1. NCBI lineage: Eukaryota > Metazoa > Chordata > Mammalia > Primates > Indriidae > Avahi > Avahi laniger. Next base: position 3,772 of record CAUYSK010056948.1, on the reverse strand, counting down.
GAGTTTGAGGCTACAGTGAGCTATGATCATGCCACTGCCCTCATGCCCAGGCAACAGAGCAAGATGCTGTCTCCAAAAATAAATGAATAAAAATAAAAATAAAGCCTGGTTTTTAGTTAAGTCTCTCCATAATTCACTCTCCATCAGTGGTTCTCAACAGAGAACCCATCTGTGGGCAGAGGGAAGGGTAAGTGGTCTGGTGAAATAGATTGAAAAATATTGCCTGAAAGGAGTTTTCCACCATTTTCTAATAAGACTACTGACTTAGAAACAGCATTGCAGTTTTCTTTCAGATTTTCTTCTTTCCTTTTCTGCGACTACTCAGGGATGAACTCTTCCGACAGAGCCTAGCAAAGCTGCGAGAGCAGCTAGTGAAAGCTAATACCTTGGTGAGGGAAGCAAACTTCTTAGCTGAAGAAATGAGCAAACTTACTGATTACCAAGTGACTCTTCAGATCCCTGCTGCAAACCTCAGTGCCAACAGAAAGGTAAAAATGTTCTTACAGAAAGTGAGAGCAGAATGTACAATAGTTAATACTGTATTATAAAATGAAATCTAATACTAAAATCCAAAAAGCATCCATGAGGAGATCCTGCCATGACCCAGAGGTATTTATTCTTTTAAGGCTTCCTTTGTGCACCTCCTTGGGTAGGAAGACTAAATAAATGATACCCTTAGATATGCAGAATATGCAGAATTTTGGTGGCTGAAAGACTTGCTAATTTAAATGCTTTCTTTAAAACAGTGAAACCAGAAATATATGTAAGTAATCATGCCTGCTTTTCCTTACATATAAATACCTCTCTCTGAAATGGGGATATGTTTGTTATAGTACTTTTTAAAGAATGAATTCTACAAGGAAGGCAGACTTTTTAATGATACCTATCTTCATACACAGAAGAACTCTTTGCAGGCATTTGGAAATTTCCTGTCATGTAAACTTTAAGAATTTTTCTCGTGGGGAGAAACTTTGAATAAAATAGTTTTTCATCCATTCATTCTTTACTCTAGCAAGCAAGCTAGAAAGTGAGCCAGGGAATATCTTATCAGTCTTGCTGGGTTTTAGTCTTTTGACTAAGTAGTTCCGATTTGAGAAATTTATTCTAAGTGTGTAGACATGAAAATGTACATAGAGATTTACGTACAAGGATGCCTATTATAGTGGCCTTTATAATAGCAAAAATTTGAAACAGCCATGAAGTTGAACAATAGAATAGTTAGTCAAATGTGTGATAAATCCACGGGATGGATTGCTGTGTTGCCATTAAAAAAATCATGTTTATGAAAAATCTTTAATAACACAAGAAAAATATAAAAACTGGGGAGAGTATTTGGATATGAAATTTTATTTTTGTTTGGTCCTGACTGTGATAAAACAAAAAGTGTGTGTGTGAGTCTACATGGAAGCTGTATTGAAAAGAAACCAGAATATTCCCTAGGTGGTAGAATTTTATCTCCTTTTGTGTACATTTATGTGTTTTGCAAACTTACTACTTTTCTATCATATATATTGCTTTAGCAATCAAAAAAAGTTGTAACAACGTTCATCTTGTTTGTTTTTCTTCCTCATGCAGAGAGGTGCAATAGTGAGTGAGCCAGCTATCCAAGTGAGGAGGAAAGGGAAGAGCACCCAAGTTTGGACCATTGAAAAGCTGGAGAATAAATTAATTGATATGAGAGACCTTTATCAAGAATGGAAGGAAAAAGTTCCTGAGGTAAAAGACAAAATGCTGAGATTTGGTTATGTTAAAAGCAGAGAGCATAAGTGATTTAACCATCAGAACACACACACGAACACACACACACACACACACACAAATGTGCCCGTGATACTTATATATTAGGAAAATGAAATAAAAGTGATCTTGAAAGAAGTGCTAAGTTGAATCAGAAATATAAGGTGATCCCTGCACAGATGGAAACTAAGTGAAGAGAACATACATTCAGATTCTTATTTGGCTTCATTTTTACTACATTTCAAGTGAAATGAAGTGAATCAAGTAAATTTATGCTGTTTTGTCAGTGATGTGAAAAATCAGCCCCTTGGCTGAAGCCAACATGAATTTCGTATTCATTAGCGTATGTTCGTGTGCCTCCAGCGATGATCGTGGCTGGGTAGGTTGCTAAGAGTAGTTTTAGTGCACATGATCCATTCTTGGACGTTAGTGATGGGAAAGAAGACTTGGCGGAGGGAATGAAACGAAAAGGGCTGCAGGTGAGGGGTGAGAGGGAATTCAAGACAGGACCCGAAGAAGAATCCTCTACACGAGTGTCATTTAGTTCCCTAACAAACGAGCCCCTCCCACTGTGCTAATTTTGTTTTATTTATGTGACATTCTAATTTTGCTTCTTGTTTGCTTGGGTAAATGCCTTCTTTGAAATTTTTTTAAGTACTAGTTTTAAATAGTATTACTTAGGTTGATGTTTTGTTTTCTACTTTCCCACCCACTGGCCCCTTCTACTACTCAGGAAAAAAGACTCTATGGGAAACGGGGTGACCCTTTCTATGAAGCCCAAGAGAATCACAACCTAATCGGGGTGGCGAATGTGTTCTTGGAATGCCTCTTCTGCGATGTGCAACTTCAGTATGCAGTTCCTATTATCAGCCAGCAGGGGGAGGTAAGGCTAGGCCAGCCTTGGAGAATGAGGGTGGCTCAAGGTTTGTTGTTGTTGTTGTTGTTTTCATTCAATTTAAGATATGTTCTTAAGGTAGATCAAAAAGTAGGGCAGATAGTCAGGGTCTGCATTCTTTTTTCTCTACCAATAATTGATATTATTAGTAGAAGCAAAGAGAATTAAGTCATGGTCTTAAAAGGTGATCATAACATGTTTTTGTGGTTTACACATTTTTTTCCTTATTTTAATCAAATTGAAAATCTTTTGGGAATCAGATTCACCTCTGTGACCTGTATTGATTTCTCTTTTTAAAGATAATTTCATACCTTTGTGATATACTCTAGTTCTTTCCTGGCCCCTGAATAGTCTTTATAAGAGAGAACTTGGGAAGATTGTTTTGAAATTCAAAGTATTCAGAGAAAACAAGCTTAAGTAACTCACTGTTACCCTCCTTTTAAACTCTCGGTCTTTCAGTTATCTAAATATATTGGCCCTTGTAGGCCTAAGACATTTCAGAAAATATTCCAAGTTCAAACCTTTTTTGTTTGTTTGTTTTACCCATTTCATCAACTGATGTTTTAATTTTCAGTCTAGTAACATCCTTACTTCCTGCTTGTTCTTCAGTAATATATAAACTTGACCTACCAAGTTATTTCTTGTGATTCTTAGAGCAGGCCGAGAATAAGATGCTATTCCGTCTAAAGTGAAGCTGGGAAATAGACCCCAGCTCACAGTGTGGCGTGTAAGTACAGCGCCCACGTTCTAGTGTGGAAACTGCCCTGGGAACATTCTGCTCTAGACCACCAGTGGCTCGCGTTGTTTTTCCCCATTTTAAAAAATGGGCACAACTCATGTGATGTAGTGGCTGAGTTCCTAGCTCAGGGGTTCTTAAGCTGGGATCTGCAGGGAGATGGCCACGCTCCCCGGAAAAAATTGGGTCCCTTGGCTGGGCGCGCTGGCTCACGCCTGTAATCCTAGCTCTCTGGGAGGCCGAGGCGGGCGGATTGCTTGAGCTCAGGAGTTCGAAACCAGCCTGAGCAAGAGCGAGACCCCGTCTCTACTAAAATTAGAAAGAAATTAATTGGACAACTAAAAATATACAGAAAAAATTAGCCGGGCATGGTGGCACATGCCTGTAGTCCCAGCTACTCGGGA
>CAUYSK010056946.1:0-10369 GCA_963575035.1 Avahi laniger | reverse complement strand
TTTCCACTATTTGATAATGTACTTGTCAATCCTCCTAACCACCAAAGGGGATTTGAAAGCAGCTGAATAAAACAATGTGCTCTCCGGGTAGGTAAGGGTTCATGGTGGCAAGACATGATATCTAACCCTTTTCAAGGCGTTATGCCACATGCTTTTCTAAGTGTTTTGCATGTATTATTTTTCCTCATGACATTATTTTTCCTTCATAACAATTTGATATCCTAGACACCATTATTATCCACATTTTACGTATGAGAAAACTATGGCGCTGGGAATTGGCTGCCCGAGATCTTAGAGCCGGCAAGTGGTCAAGCTGGAATTAAGGCAGGCAGTCCTCACCTGTAATCCATATTCTCCACCGCCTTTCAGAACCACCTAAACCATGGCTCCTGCATTGTATACAGGTAATCTGTAGAGGCGAAAGTCATCATTTTCTGGAACTTGCCTGAGAAAATGGTGGAAAATATAAAATAAGAGAAAAATAATTATATTTCTGCATTAGTCAATATAGACTAATCCCCATGCTGTGGTAGCAAATAGCCTCGGTATCTCAGAGGCATCCAAGTTATTTCTTGCTCCCTCAGAGTTCACCCTGGGTCTGGGAGACTCCTTTAAACAGAAGTCCCTTGCGCAGTCATTCAGCAATACCGGCTGTGTTGATCTGGTGGACTCAATATCCTCTTCAAGGATCACCACAACAGAGGAACGGGCCCTGGAGAATCTTACCTGTGTTTTTACCTCAGCCCCTGCATGCTTCATTGGTCAAAACTAGTCACGTGATCTTGCCCATAGTCCCCGTGTGCCCATGAAGGGAAGGAGATCTGCACAGAGCTGAGCCCAAGTCATACCTCACAACTGTTTCCAAAGGGGTAATTTTTGGTGTCTGAATAATTTGAATATTTTATAGATTTTTGTAGACTTTCATTCCTTTTCATATTACCTGATATCCATTTAACCTCACCATAAATTAGGATGTCATCTTATTTTAAACAAAGATAGAAAAGAAAGGAATCAAACAACAATCCTCCTAAACAATGGGGAGAATTGACAACATTTACAATAAAGAAGGTTGGGTTTTATTGCAGTCTTTAGCTACCATATTTGAATTCTATCTCACCAACTGACATTTTTTAATTAAACATTTTGGAACTGCACACTAAATTTTCATTTAGCAAATTTCCAAATACACAATTTTTCAATAAATTAGGTTACTATATGAAGAATTGTCCTCTTAAGAATACATAATATAATTTGAAGATATATATATATTTATCTATCCAGAATCGTCAAAGACATATGATATCCTACCACAGAAATTTTTCACTCATGATGTAAATTACGATATGTGTATATATAATATTAATATAGAGGACAGTATATTAAAGTAAAAATATCAATATGAAACTAGAAAGTCTGGATTTGAGTCTCAATTTTCCCAATCCCAAGTCTTCTTAGTCAAATTACTTAACCAGGTCTGTGGGTTGCTTTAAAATGAAGATAATGGTGGCACTCTTTCTATATGATGGGGCTATTGAGTCATTATGTAAGTATTCTGGGCTCACCTGGGCTACTCCATTGCAACGTAAGGGCCAAGGAGAGTAATGTCAACAGAAGGATGCTGCCATTGCAAACACTCCATATGAATTTCTAAGACTACAAGCTTCAGTTCTTTCCTAAGAATGCTGAAATGTAAAATGAATGAGACAACTTGCATATGCAATTTCAGGACTCTGCAAGTCTGCAGCCTTCAGAGATACTGAATAGATGGAATCCCCAAATTATTCTACCTCATTCTTTGCATGGGTCAGAACACCTCCCAAACTCTTTTAACATCCCCTAGATTGGAGCCAAGTAGACTATATTTGGCCTTATAGATAATTACTATTTACTCAATATTTTCTTTTGAATGTCATTGTTATTCGTTTGGGGTAAAAGCTCTTCTGCTTGCGCAGAGTGGCTTCACACATGGTCCAGCTCAGTCATATCTTCCGTTTCATTTATTTACTCAACTCCAACTCTTTCTCAGCTCATGTCTGTCTTGCAGTCAAAAAATAGAAATAACGTACATTTTCCTTGCTTTCTTTTATCTATTCCTTCACAAGATCTTGATACTGTACTTTTTGCTTGAATTTCATGGTTTTATACATTTTATTCCTACATATTTATTTGTATATAATTATCTGTCCCCCATCACCACCTAGTTTGCTAACGTTTTCCCACATTCCTCCTCTGAAAGGTACCACCTGCCAACATGTTGTTATAAACCTCTAATTATTTAATGAATGTGAAAGTATTTTACCAACAGTAAAACCTGGAACAAATGCAAATCATTCTTACTAATTTGTGATATTTCTTGCCTATTTATCCATTTTATTTGTTAATATGGTGGATTGTTTTGTATTTGCCTAGTTTTATGCTAATGATGTTTTATTCATACTATTTATAAAGTATTTACTTAGATGTTTTTGTAGTTAATAGTATTAGGTAAGCCTAATGATTTTTCTAAAACTTTACTGGTTCATGTGTAGAAGTCTCATTTTTTATTTATTACATTTTGTGAATTAGCAAGTCAGAAAATGAACATGACAGAAATCTAAGGTGACTGCAACAAAAAGCACATTTTATTAAGCTGTTTTGACAAGTGTAGCTTAGTTTAATTACTTAATTATGATGTGATAATCACATATGTAAAGGACATATATTTATTTAAAGTATAATTTGTCAAATTAATTATATTCTAATACTACTAGTCACCTATAAATTTTCTGAAAACATTTATTCAAATAAGAGATTAAATCATCAAGCTTACGCTTAAAAAGAAAATGTTTATGATTGTGGTTAAAAACAGTTATCATATTTTAGTGAGGTGCATTTCAAAAGGACTGTAAACTGAAGTCCTATGATCACAGTGACTTATGGCTTAACTGTGAGGAAATCAAATATTGCTAATAAGAATCTAAAAATATTATTTGGAAATATTATTTTCTTCCAATTCAAACCAGCCTTTATGAGAAAATAGAGTATTTGGATTTTTTTACCTCCATTTAAAACTTTATAGTTAAATCAGATTATGACTGTGTTTTTCTTGATATGTAAAATAAACTACTAAAGTTCTGCTTTTTTAACAGGTTTTGTTTTTTAAGTGGACTTACCATTTATTAGAGAATTATTATTAAAAATATGTCCTCCATATGAATTCTCAATCATTTTCTGATTACCCAAACTCCAAATTTCAGCTGTATTTAGCTTTTCTATCTCCCTTATTCATTTTATCTGAATAATTATAATTCCTTCTCAAGTCTTCCTTTGTAAAGTCATTCCTAATGCCCCTCCTCAGAGAGGCTTTTATCCTCTCACTTCTGAAAGCTTCATTTGCCCCCTGCCTGGTCGCTTGACCGCTTACCTGATTTTCCAGTCCATTCTTCTGATATCCAACAGAGAAATTTTTCTTTCACCATTCATCACAATCCAAAAATTGTGAGGGTAAGGATTATCTACTATTTAAAATTCTTAACTCTGGATTTGGCAGTTTTAAAGAAAACCTTTCCACACCTCATTTTATAACCTCCTGATTTATGGAGCTTAATACTGAAAAGAGTGCTCCAGCCAAGGTGTGTAATTAGTGACCCCCTGACACGCCTTGCTTGCTTTTGATTGCTGCACCTTCTCTTGGACTTGTGGCCCCAGCCTGATATAACTTCTCAGTGTTGTGGTTTTGTAAATCTTGCTCTGTAGATTTCCAATGTGTATCTTAATCTTTTCCTAACTTAAAAAAAAAAAAAAATGACACTGGTAAAATGGGTACAACAGAGGTAAAAATTTATAAAACAAAACCTAAAAATATATATGGAAAGAAATAACCAACTAGTAATTAAAGAAATGTAAGTTTTTCAAGTGTGTATCTTCTCTTATGTTAGCAATATTATTAAAGGCAGTGCCATCATTTCTACTTTTACTAACAAAAAATCATAGGGCATTAGAATTGAAGGAACTTAAAATAATTAAATCCAATCCCTTCATTTTATTGACCTCCTAGTGGGCTGAATAAACTTGTGAAAATTCATGCATAGAAATGTAAATTTCCTCACTTGATATAAAATTCATTCCTTTTTACTTAAAGCAAGCAGTTCTCTGCAGAAGATGAATTGCTACATATTGGTGTGTTAGAATTAGAATCTTGGCACAAAAGAAGAAATAAGCAAGAGAATTCAGTTAATAATGTAAAGTTCTGTCACATATGCAGAAAGTGCCCAGCAAAAAGAACAAAAGGAAAGGAAAAATAATTAAAATTAAAAAATAAGTTCTCACCACAAAAATGTTATGTGAGCTAATACATATGTTAATTCTCTCAATATAACCATTCCACGATGTATACAGATTTCAAAACAACTTGTATATAATAAATATATACAATTTTTATCTGTCAATTAAAAAAATGTTTTAAAAAGAAATAAGCAATTGTAATCTTTTACTTGATATTTGACCTGAACACAAGGGAATAAAATGAATTATGCCCTTAAATTAATGTATGAATGTTTAGCTATACTTTTTGTCATCCAGATTAAGATTATAGTATTGATTTTACTTGTTTTGCTTAAATTTGAAGATACACTCTACCTCGACTAACTTAACATGAAGAAAAAGCTGCTTTTTCCTCTCAGGAATGCATACAGCTAACAAGAGGGATTTCAGAGAGGGCTGCTGTATAAATGCTTCCATGAAGATAAGGCTTTTACTTAGGTTTGTATTTAGTCATTCGATTGTATGCATTTAAGATCCATCTCATCCTAAATTCTATCCAAATCACTATGGTGATGTAGATGGGACAAGAATGAATACTCCCTGCTGGCAAGCATCTCAGTGTCAGATTCAAAGATAAAAATAAAAGAGGTAAATACAATTTGCAATTGGAATTGTACAGATGGCATTCTCTCTAAACTATCTTAAACCTGTCCACTTACTGGAATAGGCACACAAAAGGTATAGGAGTTTTCTTCCCAGTGAGAAAATTCTAATAGGTCTTGTGTGTTATGTTCATTTACATCAAATTTATTTCCTAAGCCTAGTGAGCTGAAGCCTCATGTTGTTTTCTTCCCTGTAGAGTGCTATCATGCGGGCTGAATGCAGGCATTCTTTCCTTTGCATTTGATGAAATCACTTTAGTAAAGATAGGGCTGCCATCTCAATATGTATTTGTTGACTGAATTCATAGAACGAACAATCAGGTATAAAGTGCTTTATTGATTACCTTTTCCCATTCTCATAGCTTTGTCTGTTGCTTTTACTTAATGTGTTGTTCCTTGTAATGTCTGAGGAGAACCAAGCGAGATTTGAAAAGACTATTTTTATGTCTGTAATTCTCTGTATAAGAGTTTTCTTATTGATAGTTAAAAAAGTGTGACATTTACTTAGCTTACAGTTATAAAGGTTAGTCCTCAAATTTCCTAATCCATGAAAAGAGGGAAGCTATTCTAGATTTCTTGTGACCTAAGGCCCATGTAAATAGCTGCTACTTACTTGTTATACACTAATTCTTTAAAGAACAGGGAGATGGATTCACGTTTGGTAGTATACTCTACTTCAAGGTATTTTAGGAGCTTTCTGTGATGAGTTACATACAATGATACAGCTGAGCTTAGGTAGGCAAGCAGAATTGTGGGTTTCCCCCGCCCTCCATTGTCAAAATTCAAACACAGAAGCTGATTTAAGAAACCTTTCTTTTCAGAGAACATGGACTCTTAGACTTCTTTCTAAACTTTATAGAGAAACCATTTCTTAAAGGTTATGGGAAACAAAAACTCTAGATGGTGGTGGAGAAGGATAACATACATTTTGTGCAGAGAGTGCTATGGAAAGCAGAATTCCCATCCCATCTCGGGTCTGAGAAGTGGGCAGTGATGGGTGGGGGTGGGGAAGAGATACCGTTTCTGTGAGTGTGGGAAACTAACTCCATTGGCTTGAGGTTATTCTCTTCTTTCCCCTCCTTTCCTAGTGCAAGGATGTGTAGCAAACCTGAAGGAATGCAGGGTTTCTATAAAAGTGTAGTGCTGCTTGCACCAAAGAGAACCTGATTTTATTTTCCAGATGGAAGAATGAACAAATCTAAGAATATGTGTTCTAAAAATTCTTCACATTTTACAGTATAGAACACCAGTATACTCAGGAATAATTTCTATCTCAAGAGCAATCTCTATTTCTTTGCCTTCTGATATATATCAATGTGGATCTTAGTCCTTTCTAAATGTCAGAATCACCTGGGAAGTTTTACCAAACCCTGAGCCCCATCCTGGGCCAATTAAATCAGTGTCTCTTTATGGGTGGGCTCAGACATCAGTAGGTTTAAAATTACCCAGGCGATTATAATATATCATCAGGCTTAACAATCATTAAATACTATAAAGATAATGGTGCATCTGAAATTTTATCCTAATTGCAGTAGCATAAAATCAGCACTTACTATGAAGCCTATTTACACTTTTTCACCATATGTGCAAGAGATGAAAATGTGCTTAGAAATCTACATTTTAAAAAGGTTTATGTAGAGCATTAAACATTTTTTTATTTAATGTAGCAATAAAAAGTAATTAATTTTTGACCTAGAGATCCACTTAAAGTTAAAATGGGAAATAGAAGATTCCATGTATTATCTTCCCATTCAAAGTTTCTGTCATTCACTGGCTCAATGTCTATTCCAAAAAGAGGAAAGTAACATTGGAAAATTAAATTGTTATAAAGAGCAAAAGATGAATTGTATGCATTTTAAGAATATTGCTTAGTTATCAGTAACATACTTAGGTATCAGTAACTACTGATTATGAATGTAGAATGTTATTTTAATTACACTATTTTTGTTTATAATGATTCATTAAGAGCTTTTATTCTTATTTGCTGACAGTACAGTTAAAGGATCAATTAAAATATTTGACCTTGTCAGAAATGTTATATTCCTCATGACCTCCCTCAAATTCTACTTTCTGTAATTTGTGTTGATAAACTAAAATTACATATAATTTCGTATTTTTCACTTGTGCTTTAAAAAAGCTTAACATATCTGTTTATCTTTTTAATTTTTATTCTAAGGAAGCAGAAGTAAATTTCAGCTTTCAGAAAAATGATATTCTTCAAAACCTCTTACAAATTATATTTGCTATTAATTACAGTATTTTTTCTTTATAATCAGCTTATAGTTTCCACATCAGTTTTAAAGAACTTCAAATTTTTTTATTCTTTTGTTTTTATGATCTTTAGTTATGAAAATAAAAGTCCTTTTTTTGATTTTAGGGTATGAGCTAACAATAATGACATGATAATCATTTGAATTCTGTATTTAATATTAAAGATAGCAATAACTGTAAACAATTCACAGTGCTCTTTTCTGACCTTGTGGTAATTATTTGTAGAAAAATATTGCCAGTTAATAAACTCGAACTAAAGCCTGCAATAGGATGATGTGAATAGAAAAATATTGTAACACATGTTAACCTAAAAAAACATATCAAGTATTCCAACAAAGAAGGTCCTGGTATGCCACTGATTGCTTATTGCATAACAGAAAAGGCACTTTTGAAAAAACACTTTTATTCAAGAAATTACATTGTATTTTTCATCATTCTCTTTTAATAGCCATGTAGCAAAGTTCAGAGAAATGTAATCTAATTAAAATATGTACAAAAATGGCTTCGGATGACCTTAGGAATGATCCCAGTAAAGAACTAAAAAAAGGGAAGAGACCATTTTCATGTTATTGAAAATGACAGTGATTTGTATTTAATTCTTTTGTACTCAGCTACTTGGAAGAAGGGTTTCTTTGGTTTAACTCTGGAGTGCATTTAGACTAAAATGGACTTTATGATTTTACCTTTGATATTTCTAAGCATATCATCTCCATACCTCCTGACATGATAATATTCATATTCTCACCTGATGACATTGTCAGTTCCTAAGAAGGAAGCTGGCAGGTTGGCTCTGGGGGCATAGTATTTGCCCTCTCTGCTGGAAATTTGTGTTTATCACGGCACACTTGGACTGGAGACCTTATGTGTCTCTGGCCGGGATGCAACTCTCAAAGCTCCTTCATTGTTACTGGCTCTAATGTGCAGATCATTCCCATTGACCCCATGGATGATGGAAATTTGTTGTTAAGTTCCTGTAGTCTGTTCATTCATAAAGAAAAAGAAAAAAAAAGGGTTTTTTGTTTTTTGTTTTAAGTTGTTTAACTGCTATTTCATGCCATTATACCTGATTTTTGAAAAGAGGTATTTGGGATTTTCAAGGATCTCTACTAAGAGAAGAATTCTATGGTTTGAAAGAGAGGGGGATGGAGAAAAAACTAACATTTACTAAGTGACTGTTATATGCAATGTTGAGTGTTTTACAAATGCTGCTTTCATTCTTAAAACAACCTCTGTCAGAGAAAAATTGCACTAGACAGGTTAAACTGGCAAGGAAGGATTTATTCAAGGCTGTTGCGATAAAGGTTAAGACTGGTTCAATAAGACAGAAGGACTGAACTCAGCTTTGCTAAGACAGAAGACAGCCTGCATTTTTAGCACTGAGATGAGTTTAGTGACAAGGATATTGGGGTGGGCGAGGGGGAGGTTGGTCAATGTGATTAGCTCACTGTGTTTGCTAATTGGTGCTTATCAAAGTTAGGCTCCTACCCTCCCACAGAGACTGGAAGTGGGAGTGGGCGCACTATAATCTTTGATGATTATGGCTCCCAGGTCAAGAAAGACCTTTCCCGATTGTAAAACTGCCAAGAGGCTAGGAGAAAATTTACATTTTAAAGGAGCAGACACAATTTACAATTGAAAGTTCTCTAAAATAAATGATCTAAGGAAAGGGAGGTAAGAGATTTATAGTATGAAAAAAAAATCTAAAGTTTAGAGGTGCTTGGGGAAATTTAAAGGCCTTCTTGTTCTCCTTTTAGGTAAATGTTTACTCCCCTTGTTACCAGGAAATTAAGGCTTGGAGAGGTGGCCTTTGCTTGCCCTAGTGTCCCGGCTATTAAGTGACGGCAAGGACTTGACCATAATTCCAATCTGCTCCAATGCCTGTGTGCTTCGCAATATACCTCCGTCTCATAAAAATACTAGGTGAGAGAGGAATTCTGGCCTACATAGGAGGAATTGCCTATGTGGGGGTCCTTAAATATTTTTCTAAAGCTCTTCCAGATCCTTTAAGAAAAGGAAACTTCTCTATAAAGTTCTATTCATTTAAAACTATTATGCGACACATTTTTCTGTAGTTTTCAACAATCTGAACATTTCATTGACTTAAAAACAGATGCAACTTTAGGGCGGGAAGAGCCATCTCATCCGCCTGCCTGTTATGTGTCTTATTTCTAATAAAGCCTTCTTACAAACTGCAAGTGATTCTCTTAGGATATTTGTGAAACGACTCTAGAAAATTTCTGTTTATCCTCTTCAATGAAAATTTGTTTTTAGGACAAATGAGTTAAGGCACTATTTTCGACAGGAGAAGAAGAAAAGAAAAGTTAAAATATAATAATTTCACCTATTAATAAAGAGAGTTTCTTTCATTAAAACCTTGAGAGAACCAAGGTCTGAAGAGTTGTCAGGGACTCTGAAGGACAAGGGGCAATTCTGTCGCATATGAGAATCAGGCTCACAGCCGGCCAGGCTTCCTGGGCTTGGATCCAGGTGGTGGGCTGGAGACGGATGGCCTAGGGAGACAAAAGTCTTCCCCCCAACTGATTACTATTTGGTTTTTAGCTTCTAAGAATGAAAAAAAAAGTATAAATTTCTCTGCACGTTATCAGTGTCCATGAAAATATTTAATACTTTTCGCTTTAATAATTTGTCTTGATTTTTAATTTTTCAAATGGTAACTGTCTAATTTTTCAGTGTTTCTGATGACAGCAAAGACACCCTTCACCTCCCAGTTAAATCGCCTCTTGAATTTAGTAACTACCAGGGTTACCCCTTCACCTTTCTGAGTCTCGCATTTACTATTCAAAAAAGTCGTCATTGTGGTTCATTATTCCTTACTTTTTTTTTTTTTATTATTATTCCAAGGTATTGTGAGGGTACAAACATTCTAGTTACACTTTATGTCTTTGCCTCACCCAAATGCAGGTTAAAGGCGTGCCCTTCCCTCCCTTCAGTGCTCCCCGTGTCCTTTAGTTGTAGATTCGCCCCCCATCCCCCTAACCCCTGGAGAGTATTTCTGCCATGTGATCACCCTAGTGTTGCCCGTCAATCCATGAGTGGATTACCAAAATTTGGTATATGTTTACAATGGAATATTACTCAATCATAAGAAATGACGACGATCTAGTACCTCTTATACTTTCCTGGACTAAACTTAGGCCCATCATCCAAAGTGAGGCACCACAAGAGCAGAAGAA
>CAUYSK010056944.1:0-45152 GCA_963575035.1 Avahi laniger | reverse complement strand
GAGTTCCTTGTGACCAAGTTCATTTACCTTTTGCCATCTGCATTCTTTGACAAGCATTGCCTGAGTCAGAGGTCTCCAAACGCCTTTAATTATACCTTTTCTCAGTACAAAATGTTTGAACATAGACTCCCAATCCATGAATATTTACTTGTCAATAAATTATACATATCTACTTCTATTATTAGCTAAAACAAGCTACTTGCTTTGCACAGCAGTGTGGGACCATAAAAATAACCTTGCAAGCCAAAGCTTGGCGAAAAATTCTTAATAAGCAGTGGGAAAAATTACGATTGCATTGTGACCTTTAAAAATTTTTTTCAAAACATTAAGAACTCTCTGACTCTTGGTTATACATGCACAGGGAAATAAGAAAAATAGTAAAACTAGTATTTACTTAATACACTGCAATTTAAAATTAAAAACATTAAGAATTAAAATGTTTTATTTCTTTGTAAAAGACATATCAAGAGGAGTTTGAACTGTGCCTGTCTTCCTTTTCTCATTATATATATATATATCTCTATAACAAAGAGTAAGCATGTTTTCTATAACTTGGCAAATTGTCACATCCTTTTCTAAGTTGAGATTAGTTTCTAACATTTTATGCTTTCTAATTTTAGTATCATGAAATATCTCCTTTAATATGGGATTTTTTTGTTGGTGTCACTTCCTCTGTGACACCTTCATCCTTTTTGTCGCTATCACTTTCCTGTTTTTGCCGATAAATTCACCTTCGTTACAGTCCTCTGGCTGCATATCCGGGATTCCTGTGACTCTGCCGTCAGCTGTTTCTTCTATAATTCCATTTATGTTCTATTTGTATTGACTCCAAGCATGATCACTTTTTGTTTTTTGCCTGCACTTTCAATTTTGGTGGCCAGTTCACTCGTTTTCACAAAATGTCCCTAGGTATATCACTGGGAGACAAGGAGGCAACACAACTACGCGCTTTGCTGTCTGACAGTGAGCCGAATAACTGGTGTGCAGTGACCCATCGCTGACAGTCTTTGAAAGAAAGGATGTGATTGGTCACTGATCATGATGCACTTTTGCTGTTTACATAGCAATTGTGGACTGAAGCCCTGAAGTTTATACTTTATGCAACGTACTCACAGTTAATATACCATGGAAACTGAAATTTGAATGCTGATGGAGGATTGGTGTTATTTAACTAAACTAGGGTAACTGAAATTTGTACATACAGGAACTGTGGACAGTGAGGACTATCTCTATTCCAAAGCATGACATATATTAAGTCAAAGTTCATAGTTAACAATAGTGTATAAAATCCATAATTTAAGAGCCATCTTGATAACTTATTTTTATTAAATTATGGTTACTACTCCTTGTTTTTTTTTTTTTACTTTATAATGTGGCATTCAGAGGGCCCATATCAGGAGTAAGAGATGCATAAACTCAACCATTCTCTCATTTTCTTGTGCTTGCACTATTATAATTATACCCTCTTTATAGATTTTTTTGTAGCAATCTGTTTAGGTTATTTGTAAAAGTTAGTTCTAGCAATACCAAGTATCTACAAATGTGTAAATTCACTTAACCTGGCAAACTTAATAATATGCCACAATACACTAAAATCTAATGATGTCTATTAATGTCCCCACTGTCACCTGTCCCATATCATGGCACACTTCTGCCCTTCTCTCAGGTGCTGTCATTGCCAACATAGGAGGCATGCCACATGACCATCTGACAGCAAAATCAACCGAGGACCCCAGTGTCAAGCCAAATATTAAGTATCTGTAAATTTTAATCCCTTAAATTTTAGGTAAAAATTAATTAAAAGATAAACTCTTACATTGTCACCTAATCCACTCTGGAGAGCACTAGCCTAAATATTCTGGTTATACTTGAGTTGTGCTGTGGCTAATGGAAGGGTCCTTTGTTAGAAGGAGGAAGGGGTCTGTGCCTCCCTAGTGCTGGCATGTTGATTGGCACCTGAAGGTCCTTGAAGGCATAGTTCACAATTCTTCTTGCATGACACATTCACCTGGGGAACTTTTAAAAGGTACTAATACTGCAGGTTCCACCCCAGACTCTAAATAAAAATCTCTGGGTGTGGGGCCCAAGAATATATATGTATTTTTTAAAGCCCACAGTTGGTTCTAATGCACAGATAGGGTTGGGAACTACGGCCTCATGGGAAGAAGGCAAATCTTTTAGCAAGGTCTTCCCTCTACTGCTGATCTTGAGCTTTGTATCCATGCTGAGGCATCCCCTCTGACAAACAGCCTTTGTACTGCCTAGCCATTTCCGGTGGCTGTGCCCTCCAAGGGTGACTCTGATTGCAGTAGAGCCCTGCAAATGCTGGAGCTGGCCTAGACCTCCTTACAGTGTCTAGCCTTAGCTTTTCATCCGAAGTTTGCTCTACAGTTAAAAATTAAAGCACAGGGCCATTCCAGTGGATGACAGCTGGGATCGTGACCGTACACTAAAAGATAGTGTTGCCTACCAAGAAGTTCTACGAAAAAATCAAGTGCGGTCAACCCCCCTAAAATTAGGCCAGGGATACCCAAGAGAGGCAGAGTTGCTTTCCATACACATAGATTTGAAGAGTTTGGTGGAGTTGTCTAGGGCCTGACAACAAATGTATGGCAGAGCTAGGTTCTTGGTTCCCAATGCCCTCCTGTTCTCCTGGTCCTGTTTGTTGCAGAATAACCCATTTACATCTGAATAACCAGGGAGTTTATTAAGACTTAGATTCCTGGGCTCTACCCTAAGCAAACTGAATCACAATAGGGCGGTAGGGAGACTGTAGGTCCTCTTGTATTAAACAAGCTTCCTGAGGTAGGTGCTCATTAAGGCAAGCTAAAGTGGGAGAGCCATGGTCCTGGCTTAGCTGCCCCTATGCAATAATCTTCCACCTCTGCGTAGCCCTCCCCAAACAAGTTGTAGAGTTTGAAGAATAAATGGGAAGGGTCTCTAGTGTTCTTATAGATTGAGACTTATATTTTGAATACTTGTCCAAAAGAATTATCGTGTCTCTTTGGTAAGAGGAATACTTTCATAAGAAATATTTATAGAAAGGACTGAGTTTTTCACAATATATACAAGGAAGTTGAGAAGTTACTGACACTGTAGTGGGCACTGAGACCCACAGCCCTGACTGACCATCAGCCAACCAAGCTTTGTAGGATTTGCAAATGGGGGACCTTTGGAATTGGGCAGATTTGAGGCCATATCTTGCCTCTGCCATTTATTAGTTGTGCAAGATTGGACAAGTTATTTAAACTCTCCTAGTTTTGCTTTCCTCACCCAAAAATGGGGCTTGAAAAACTATTGTGAAGATTAGGTTAGAAAATAAATGCAAAGATTTCAAGAAAAGGCGTGCTATTTCCATGTGAGAGCCAAAATACTGTTTTTCCACTTCTTGGCCAATCAGATCATGTTTTAAATGTATTGACTGAGTTGGCTGAAGAAAACCTTAGGTGAACTCTTTGTAGACGGAATTATAGATTTTTTATAAATCAACAACTCTCACAAAGCCTCTACTCTGTGTTTGACATTATTATACGGTAATCATGGTAAAAGGTCCAAAGAAACGTAAGATGACTTCTTTTTACACAAGTCACTCACAGGTCCAGGTGGGGAGAAGACAGTGATCATAGCACCCTTGCTTCGGTTTGATTTTTCCCTTTCCATTTCCAGTGTGGGATGACATTATATCCTCCTGGCAGCCTGAGGGAGGGTAGACAGGGCAGCTCCCATCTCACCATCACCTCTGTTCCACAGGTAAGGAGACCGGGAGGCCGAGGGCTTCTATCTTGACCACTGCAAATACTACTCAGACCCCGAATTCTTCCCGTGCCGCCTTTTGCTCCCCATGAAACAATCAGAGAACACAAAGCCATGTTGCTAATGGCCAGGTGTGCATCTTGGCTTTTTGATGGATTGCTTCTCTTACACCCAGTACCTTTGCAGCCTTTGTTTCCAGGGGCAAGGCTTGACCTGTGCTAATTTCTGAAATGGACCACGATAGAGCAGAGGGCTCTTGGAATTTACTTATTGGCATTCTCTTTGTGAACTCTGCCTCGGCGTTTTCGTTGCATTGCATGTCAAGTTTGTAAAAGCACATACCACTGGCTACAGCTCATCTTCTTAGTGCTGACTTGAAAATAATTAAAGCACATGTAAAGTATCTGTCTTCCAAGTTTTTTTAAAAAAGGGGTGGTGTTTTGTTGAAATTGAATTAGCTGCTGGAATCAAGAATGCAGTAACTATTTTAAGAAATTCACATAGACTTTTTTTAAAATCTGGTTTTTTTAATATGTAAAATAGGCCCATGGCTGCTTACCTACCTCAAACTAGAATCCTGTAGCTTTAATTAGTGACTATTTGGTAAGTGACAGACATGGTCAACAGTAGCATCCCCATCATGATCATTTTTATTTTAATCATCATCATCACCATCATCATCCTCATCATTTTCGTTGTCATCATCACATACAGCTCATTTATATAATGACTATACTTCAAGGACAAAGAAACATTTTTCTTTAATCAGCTCCAAAACTTTTCATTCTCCTCCTCCCAACTACCTTTCCATTTTTGTTGCTCTGGGATTTGGCAACCCAGTTTAATTTATGATGAGAAGACACTCTGGAAAATTGAAATGAGATAATATGAGTTGATTGGGGGAAAAAAATAACTTCATCTTAACTCTTGAAGCAGAAGACATCAGCTCCTCTAATTCCTTCCTTTCGTCCTTGAAAATAGAACATCAGCCACAGAGCGCACCTGTGTCGAGTTCTAAAATGAATCTGTGGCAGCCGTTGCCAGAGTAGCAATTAGACAATTAAAGCTAAATTTCACCTGCAGAGGCAGACTGCAACTAACTGGCGGGTTGACCTTCCACACTTGGGGATGAGGTAAATAATTCACGGGCGGCGGAGTGATGTCATGGAATTGGTGTTGGTGGATAAATCAGACAGTGGTGTGCTTCTGACCTCCACGGCCTGGGGGACTTTGGATGCTGGATGTGGCACACAACTGAACTCTTTTTCTGTCTTGTTTCTCATCTGCGATAGAAGCACGTCACACTTCTCCTTCCTCCTCCTGGAATTGTAAATAACCAAGGAAATCACCCAGCCTATCATCCTGTTGTTTGTTCTTTAGAGAGCTTACCATAGCTGGAAAAATCTTTTTGATTTGTTTAGTGATTTTTTTTTTTTTGTCTTTTCCGCTTTCCTCCACTCCCTCACCCCAAATGTAACCTCCATGAAGAGAGATGCTCTCATCTGTCTTGTTCTCATTCTGTATGTACAGCTCCCAAAATGTCTCCCTGGCATGTAGCATGTGCTCAATAAACATTTGTTGCATAAATGTGTTAAAAATGCTTTGGACACACAAAGCAGAAATTGCAAATTGGCAGCCCATAGGGCTAAATTTGGCTTGCTAATTTTTTTTCTGTTTGTTTTTTTGGCTTGCATAGTATTTTTAAAAATACTGAATTAGTGGCCAGCATTTAAATATAGAGAGCCCTCGTACAAAAGACCACATTTCTGGCTTCTCTTGTAACTCAATCAGAAGATCTGGAACATTGGACGAGCCTTACAAGAGGAAGAACAGTGTAGAATGGTGATTCTCAAAGTGTGGTCCTTGGATCACCTAGGAACTTGTTAGAGATGTACATTCTCAGTCCTACCTTCTCCCCTGACCTACTGAATTTTCATTTTAATAAATCCTTCAGGTGATTCTGATGCACTCTGAAGCTTGAGAACCACTCGCTGCCCTTAGTGGTTAAAGAGGACTGGCTTTGAAAACTGAATGCCCGGGAGTTCATTCTGGCTTTGCCTCTTACTAGCTGTATGGGGTCAGACAAACGACTTATCACTGTGACTCCATTTGCTCATTTATAATGTGGGGATGATAATAGGACCTTCCTGATAGAATTATGAGGATTAAATGAGTTCGTGTATGTAAAGCCCTTAGACTCTTGGAGTCGTAGGGTAACAAATGTTCCTTGCTGTTACTGTCAGCTGAGGCTTAGCAAGCAGCTGCCTCTTTAAGATAGAAGCTTTGCTGGATCTCTGCTTTATTAGAACGCCACCCAACATGTTTCTCTGCTTCATGTGACCTGCCTGGCCCCTGTGGGCTTTCAGGTTGTCATCCCTGACATGAGGCAGCATACCCAGTGTCCACAATGACTGCCATACCCTCCTCTTGAAGAGTAGCAACATATCTTGTGTGCCTACTAGGTACCAAGCAGCTAGGCTAGGCCCTTGGCACACTTCATCCTTTCTAGTCCCAACAGCTCTACAAGGTTAATATTGATATGCTCACTTTTCAGTTGAAGAACTGGAGGTTCAGAGAGGTTAAGTAATTTACCTAAAGCCACACAGCTGGTAAGTGGCAGAACAGGAATCGACTGCAGGTAGTGAACTTGAAATGCTGTTTTGTTTTCTTTTCATCTATGTTTCCAAAATATGAGACACAAGAAGGTGGTTTTATAGGTATACAAATTCTGCATTAAATAAAGTACATAGGAAAAAGTTAATACATTGTCAGTTCTGCTACAAACCTGAGGGAGAAGTCTGAGTTGGTGCTAATAGTTTTTGTTTTTTAAATGAATTCTAGTGTAATAATAGTTAAGATTATGTGTTTTAGTTATATTAATTAAAGGTATATTTTGAAAGCTGATATAAATAAACTAGGAAAGGAAATTCTCTACTTATATTGGCACTTAAAAAGAGGAACATCTAGAAATGTGTTTTCCTTTATACTGAAACATAATTGTTTTAAATGCCAAATCTCTTTATTTAATCATTTTTTATGGAACTCTTACTAGAATAGTTTGTCAAGCATAACTAGCACAGGATCTGGCATACAGTAGGTGTCCAGTAAAGGTTTGTGGAACTGAAGTGCTTCATATGCCCTGGGGCCTTTTCAAATGACATGTCATTTAGTATGATCCTAATAATTCAAAGTTACTGGGTCGCTAATACCTCCCTATTACTTGTAATTTCCTTTTTCTTTCTTAAACAAAATGAGAGTTAGCCAAAGGTTCAAAGCCATTGATGGACAAGTTTGTCTAGTAAAATTGAATAGGTTGTTAAAATTTATTTTTTTATAAGTTATTTTCTTTTTATGGCAAGTAAAATGGTTTTTATTTATAATAATTACATAAATCTTCCTTCTCAAATAGATTTATTTTAACAAAACAAGAAGCCAGTTAAAACTATGCTCAATAAATAATGTTAAGGGTGGTCTGTAGATGTGGCATGTGTCATAGAGATGGGATATCAATGACAGACATTTAGAAACAACTGCTCTTGCTGTCATAAGGAGGATGGATACTGATGCCTGCCATTCCATCCAGACAGAATCCCCAAGGCCTCTGCTTAAACCTCCGAGGGGAGCTGTTGTTAGCAGCTTGCCATCCGCATGACAGCAGAGGCCTGGTAGAAGGTCAAGTCCTCACAGAGAGAGGGTAGAGAGGGTGTGTGTCTGTCAACTCCAGACAGTGAGCCAGATCAGCGTTTTGGGAGTTGGAGTTCAGATCCTACTCTCTAGGGGCAGAGACTATGGCCTCTTCACTCAGTGACTTGGTCTAGAAAAGCAACACCACAAGTAGGTGTTTAGTTGACAAATGGATCTTGACGCAGAAGCAGTGCTGGAGGGGAAGGGGAAGGTGGCATGGAGTTGGGTGTGGTTTCACCACTTCTTGTATCTTTACATCTGATGCCTCAATTCTTGGAGAAAGAAAAGAGCAGCCTCAGGAAATTCTTCCAAAAAAATGGGCCTCTTGCCTAGTGGTTGAAATCTTTGAGATGGATCAAGGGAGACCTGAACTGGATTCCTGGATCTCCCAATGACCAGCCTTTTGCCCTCAGAAAAGCCACTTAATCTCTTGTTATCTATAAAATGGGAATGGTATTCATATATCAGATGCGAATTAAACTGATGGAAGGAAGCAAAGGATGTTGCATGGAGCCTTCTGTGCAGTGGGTATGATCATTGTTGAAGATGGAAGTAAAATTGGGGGAAGGAAGGCAAACATTGTGTTTTTCCTACCTAAAACTCTGAAAGCCAACAAGTTGCCTTGGGATCACCATTTGATTGCATAGCAGGGTTCTCTAGAGAAATAGAACTAACAGGATGTGCATACATACATATATGTAGAGAAAGAGATTTATTTGAAGGAACTGGCTCATGGGATTGTAGAGGCTGGCAAGTCCAAAATCTGCAGACTTAGCCAGCAGGCTGGAGACCCAGGGAAGAGTCATAGTTGAAGGTGGAAGGCTGGCAGAATGCCCTCCTCTTTGAAGGAAGTCAGTCTTTTTCTTATTAGGGTCTTTAACTAATCGGTTGAGGCCCATACACAATATAGAGAATAATATGCTTTACTCAAAGTCTACTGATATGAATGTTAATCTCATCTAAAAAATATCTTCACTGAAACATGTAGAATAATGTTTGACCAAATATCCGGGTACTGTGGCCTCGCCATGTGGACACATAAAATTAACCATCGCAGAGCATGTTGCTGCTGTTAGGTGGCCTTTGGGGGAATCACTGCTGGAAGTCTAATTGCCTTCCATGTTAAGCAGGATTCTTTGTATTGCAAGGGTCAGAACGCTAATGGTTTAAGAAAAAAAAAAGGAGGGATGAAGCGTGGGAGGAATTACTAACTCAGTAGTTCAAACTATCCGGGGTTCTAGCTTCTAGACCCAGGGTCCCAGATGATGCCATGAGGGGCTCCTCCTGTTTTTTCTCATTATCAGGCAAGTACTTCCCTTGTGGTAGCTAGATTGCTGCTCTTGGCTTAAAACCTTCACACATTCCTGTTCTTCTTTGAACTTCCAACAGAAATCCTGAGCTTGAGTCTCATTGGCCGAACTGGGTCATGTGCCGGTCTCTGATCCAATCACTGTGTCAAAGGCAATGAATGCATTGATTGGCTCAGACCGGGATCACGGGACCTCCTCTGCCCCAGTCAAACCCAGTGGACTGAAGCCCAGAGAAAGAGCATTTTCCCTTGGGAAATCAGAGAGCTATTTCCAAGATAGGACAGGATGCTGGACAGGCTAAAACATCACGTGACTCTTCCAGCCTCATGTACACTCACTTTTCCCTTCCCTGCGTGTGCCGTTCCTCTCCTTTTTCCCTTTCGCTTTTCCCTCTTTCTCCTCAGCAGTGCCTAAACCATTTTCTGTCCCTTTAAAATCCTGGTTCCTTCTGTCCTCATCTTCAAACTCCCAATTCGTCTAAGAAAGCAGATGCTTCAGAAGCAGGCTGCCTCGGAGAGCAGTTTCCAGCCTGATCCTGTATGTGTGATCGTTGCCCAGGGACAGTTTGGTGCTGGCTGATCAGTCAGTGCCTTAAGCTTCTGTTCCCAGTGTGGGAGGAAGGAACTCGGAGTGACTGAGCGCTGGCTGGTGCTGGGAGGAAGGCACGTTGTGCTGCTTGTATCTTTCCTTTGTCTGTCAGCGAAGCCAGAGGTCTGTCGTAGGGAGTTTGGAAAGGAAAATGGCGGCTTCAACTCTGAGTTGGAGCAGACGGAAAGCAATCTCGTGCTAGAAACAGCAAAGACTAGGGGAAAAGCTGCCTGCAAGCTCTTTTTTGGGCCGTGAGTGTGTATGCACACACACACACATACACACACACACACGCACAGGTTCAGCAGACCCTTGAACAACATGTGCTTGAACTGCTCAGGTCCACTTATATGAAGATATTCTCCCACCTCTGTACCAAGACAGCAAGACCAACCCCTCCTTTTCCTCTTTCTCCTCAGCCTACTCATGTGGAGATGATGAAAATGAAGAACTCTGTGCTGATCCACTTCCATTTAATGAATAGTGAATATATTTTCTCTCCCTTATGATTTTCTTAATAATATTTTCTTTTCTCTGGCTTGCTTTATTGTGAGAATACAGTATATAATACATATAACATACCAAATATCAACTGTTACTCAACTGTTATTGGTAAGGCTTCTGGTCAACAGTAGGCTATTGGTTAAGTTTTTGGAGAGTCCAAAGTTTTATGTGGATTTTTGATAGACCAATGGTCAGCAACCCCCATGTTGTTCAAGGGTCAACTGTATATATTTTTAAAGGCAGCTTTACTGAGATAAAATTCACATATCATATAATTCACTCATTTAAAGTATATAATTCTGTTTTTTTAAGCATATTCACAGGGTTGTAAAACCATCACCAAAATCTAATTTTAGGACATTTTCATTGCCCCCAAAAGAAACTCCATACCTATTATCAGTCACTCTCCATTCCCCTCTTCCTCCAAGCCCCTGACAACCACTAATTTACTTTCTATCTTCATAGATTTGTGTATTCCAGACATTTCATGTAAGTGGAATTATGTAATCTGTAGTCTTTCATGATTGTCTTCTTGCACTTAGCATAATGTTTTTCAAGTGCATCCATGGTGTAGCATGTACCAGTATGTTATCCCTCTTTATTGCTGAAACCAATCTCCCACTGTATGGATATACCACAGGTGACAGGCATTTGGATTGCTTCCACTTTTTGACTCCTGTGAATAAATTCTTCTGTGACCATGGGTGTACAAGTTTTTGTGCATATATTTTCAATTCTCTTGGGTATTTGTCTAGGAGTGGAATTGCTGGGTCATAGGGTAACTCTATGCTTAATTTCTGAGGACCTGTCCAGCTGTTTTCCAACGCATCTGCACTGTTTTACATTGCCACAGGCTATGTGTGAGCATTCCAGTTTTTCCACATCCTCATCAACCCTTGTTATTGTTTTCTTTTTTAATATAGCCATTTTAATGGGCAGGAAGTGGTATCTAATTGTGGTTTTGATTGGCATTTGCCTAGTGGCTAGTGATATTGATCATCTTTTCACATGTTTATTGGCCATTGGTATATTTTCTTTGGAGAAATATCTTTTGCTAGTTTTTCAGTTGGGTTGTTTGTCTTTTTTTATTGAGTTGTACATGTTCTTTATATACTCTAGCTGGAAACACTTGACATAGGTACTTGGAATCCTATTAGTCCTTGACTTTTAGAAGCTTCTGGATTAATGAGAATATCTTTTATTAAAGCCTGAAGGGAGACCAAGGGATAGACTAAGCTATAATTAACAATATTGTTAGCAATTTGGGTATGTCATTTAGAGATTTCTCTGAACTTGATTACTCATTTTCTTCCAACTTTTAATTTTGAAAAAATGTCAAAATTAAAGAACAGCACAAGAAATATCCCTATACACCCTTCTCCTAGATTCAATAATTGTTAATATTTTATCACATTTAATTTCTTGAAGAGTGTGTGTGTGTGTGTGTGTGTGTGCTTTTTCAGAACTCGATCATTTAAAAGCAATTTGCAGACATTATTACTCACTAGCCTGAAGAACTTACCATGTATAGACTATGATCCAGGACATTCTCCTATATACCTGTACTCCCATTATCACACCCAAGAAATATAATATCAATTCAATAAAATCTGATATAGAGCCCATATTCAAATCTCCCTGCTATTCCTCCAAATATTCTTTCTTGCCTTAAAAAAAAGCAGGATCCATTCAAGGTTCACATATTACATGTGGTTGTCATGTCCTAATCTCCTATAAACCAGAAAAATGTCCCCCTTTTTTGTCTTTTGCGACATTGATATTTTTGGAAGAGTCCAGGCTGGTTACCTTGTAGAATGACCTGCATTCTGGATTTGTCATATTGTTCTCTTATGATTAGAGTCAGTATAAACAATTTTTGGCTGTGTACTTCCCTTACATTGTGTCCAGAGGTACGTAATGTCAGTTTGCCCTGACACGGGTAATGCTTAGTTTGAGCACTTGATTAAGGGGCTGTCTGGGCAGATCTCTCCATTGTAGTGGTAACTTTTCCCCATTATAGTTGATAAGTAATCTGTGTGAATAAATATCCTGTTCTCCAAAAACCTTCCATTCCCTTGTCGTAGCATTCATTGATAATCCTTGCTTCAATCAGTTATTACATTAGAGTTGCAAAATGGTTAATTTTTAATATTGATATTCATTCTACATTTTCTAGCTGATATTCTTCTGTCAAGAAGAGCTTTACCTTTTATTTTTTTCATATTTTTGTTTCCCTTTCTCTTTCTCTCTCTCTCTCTCTCTTTTTTTCTGACTGCTACTATGGACTCAAGAAGTATTTTAGTCACTGTTATTTCTTAATTTTAAAAAAATCAAGTTATTCACTCAACAGGCATTTTTGAGTACCTCAACTATGTACTAGGCATTTTAGTTTAAAAATTAGATTATCTTTAAGGTTTATTTCAGGCCTCAGTTATTTTGCGATTCTACGAGCAGTAAGTCACATCAGTGTACTTGTATTTTTGTATTGCATCTCTTCCTTCGGATTGTGTATTGTGTATTCCATTTATTTGAGAGTTTTAGCATTTTGTCAAAATGTTTCCATGGAGTTGTATTTGTTTTTTGTCAAAGGAGGCAAAAACAAGTAAAGAACTTTAGCGTAATCTGTATCTCTTAGTGTTCAAGGCCTGGGGGAGGTCAAACTTTGTGAGGACTTCATGAGGTTTCCAGTGCCGTCCAAACGGGTGGCAGCCAAGTCCCCCGGATAAAGTAAATGGCTTCCTAAGATCACAAGCATTGTGTTAGATCATTGTGTTAGATACACTTTTGACTTGATTAACTGAGGACCTGGGCGCTAACCTGATTCCCAAAACAAAAATAATGCTTAAAATACTACAGGTGATTCTGCCCACCATTCTATTCCTATGGTTTGGCCAGATTGGGTATGAGACTGGAGATGTACCTCTGTTCTTATGGAACCCACTTGCTTCCTGCAGTGTGGGCTTCTCGTACACAGTGATATCATGTGTTTCAGATTCTTTCTTATATAATTAAAAATAATATGGAATTATTCTTTGCTATGTACTCTTATTAGACACCGTATATTTTAGTCTATGTAATATCATTATATTAATATATTCCTGTATGGAATCATCAGTTTTATTATACCTCATTGGTGATTCAAGAGGTCTTATAAGTTAATTTTGACTCTACATTATTTTTGCCTTATCTCCTGACTTCAGAACCTAATCCCTAAGATGTCTCTATTATGCTACTCTTGCAAATCCATATCTATATAGTTTTGACATACATCTCTTTTTCTTTCAGTTTCTTTTCTTGTATGCTGATAAAAGCCCACACGCCTTGCTTAATTAATCCTGCCAGAGTCCTGGTCTATCGATTACATCGGTGCCCTCTGTGTCCCCCTCATGTGCACTCTTCCCCAGTAACTGGCAGGAGGAATGAGAGTTATTAACCCTAAGATAGACCAAGTACCAATTTTCCTGCTCTCTTGAAAATAGCTCCTCACCTGCAATAAAGAGTTGTGCACTCCTGGTAAATACAGTCATGCTCACTTTATTGCTTTTCTAAAGTGATGTGTTGTCCTTGGAGAGACTGGATTTAGAGCTTATATCATTTAGGATTCTTTAATTGCAAGCAACAGAAACTGATTCTGCTAACTTCAGTATAAAGGAAGGACAGTACCTCCCAGATTGATAGGCAAAGCAGAAAAAGCAGACCTCAGAGCAGGTCCTAAGGATCAAGGGAGTAGGAACTGAAGTATGTCTATTGGTCCAGCTTCTTCCATCCTGTGCTTCTCTGCTTTCAGTTCTCAATCATGCAAGAAAGAACTAAATGGACTTCACTGAGGTCACGTACTTGGTTACAGGGAGGGATGGAATTTGATGGATAGTTCCATCTAAACTAGAGAAGGAGCATGCTCCCAAGGGAAACTTGGGCTGCTCTTTCCGGAAGAAGAGTCAAAGGAGGTTGGGCAGGCATAAGTAGCATTGCTCTCCATTTACGATAACACCACTTTGCATCTTTCTAAATTATTGTCTGTGATGCTCAATACTTTGGATAGGAAGGCATTCTGCCACCTTCCCTCCACAAAGAGCCACCTGTCTTGCAACACACCTTGTCTTGATAATCCATTTACTTGCTCCCTTCCTTTGCCCTCCTTTACCCTGGCTGGTCCTCCGGAAGCCCTGGTAGTCAATTGCAGCTCTATAGCCAAAACAAAATGGTGGTGAGGGGAGAAGGTAAGAGAGAAAAACAAAGAAGGAAAATATCTGAGAATGAGTTAAGATGATTAATTCTCTTCTGGAAATTTTCAGTTGTCAAATGTTTCTGAAGACCAACACAACCTTTCTCATTAGAAATTCACCAGCTTGGTCACTGCTTCTTGGAGCTGTGGCTACGTAAATGTCAACTCTCACTGGCAAGTTGGTGGAATTTGCTGATGACACAAATCTGTGTTGGTTTGGGAGAAGACAGGAATCCGAAAAACTCCAGACGCATCCCCAGCAAACCGTGAGTCACCCAGACAGATCAATGGAGAGTCTGCTTGTTGGGTGGCAGTGGGAAGGGAGAGAAAAGAGGAATTAGTATATTTAGCACCAGAAGGAAAGAAGTCAGACTTGAGGGCAGCAGTGTTATTAAATGGCCCTCTACAAAATCGTCTCAAGTTTTTTCTTGGATCTGTGTACTAAATTTGACACTTCCTATGTCAGAAAGAGAGAAAGGAGGAAAAAATAGAACTGTGCGTCTGAGCAAGGCTCAGAATGAAAGCCCTGGTTTCCACACCCGGAAGCTATTTTTATTAATAGAAATGCTAATGATAACAATGGTTAACCATTTCTTGATTGCTTATAGGTACTGGGCATCTTTATCTGGCATTTTGCATATATCATTAATCTGCTCAATAACTATTAATACGTAAGGAAATGCAGGTGATAGAACTATGTGGCTCAGGTTAATCATCCAAGGTGCCACAGCTAGTTAAGGAAAGGGTAATAATACAGGCCGTAACACTTCCATCACAAAATAACAGGTGCCCGATTTCTTAATGTCCCCTGATACTTTAACAGGAGTCATTCTGTTGGAACCTAGGAAGTCTGTGATAAAGACCCCATATCAAAGCCCCATACCTGAGGTTTAAGTACTTTTTAATACTTTCATTTAACCAATATTAAATTTGTTAACATTTAACAAACAGCTTATTTTAATTGAGCTGATCCTCCATGCAAGACACACACCCTGATAGCCAGAGGGGTATCCCACTAGGAAAACTGACTTTTTAATTCCAATTTTGTACCCACTGGCCAGAAGCTCTTAAGATGTTTCTCCCTTTGGGGGACTTCTTTGAGCCCCTCACATCCTTATTTAACCTCTTGATTAAATTGCAGGGTGCGACATTCTCTGTATAAGTCCCCTTCCCCTCCCATTTATAACCCTAACCTGAGTTGGGTTTTATGTATTTACTTGAGAGTAGGCCAGGACAAAGGGAATGGAGGTTGCAAGAGGAAGGGGAGGTATCGGGCATTTAGTAGTAAGCATGTGCTATAAAGCAACTAGGAAAGAAAAACTGACAATTCTTGAGCACCTGCTAGATTCCACAACACATTACCATAGTGAATTCTCATAAAAACCCCATGAGGTGTGTGTGAATGCCCCATTTTATTTTACCACCCAATAAACTAAGCATGGAAAGTTTTGATGGTTTGCCCAAAGACACATAGCTTGCAAATGCTGACACCAGAATTAAAAACAGATCTAATTGACTCCAAGATCCTTTTCACTTTTGTCTTATCTTTCCGTCATCCTGTGGGCTTCACCTTTAACATATATCCAGAATCTGACTCCTTTAAGTCAGCCCCTCTATTACCCACCCGGATCTGATCTTCTGTCCTGTCTCATCTGGGGTATTGCAGCGGCCACGTAACTGGTCTCTCAGCTACTACCCTTGCCTGTCTGCAGCCTCTTTCAACATGGTAGCCACAGTAACGCTTTCAGTTGTAATTCAGAACACAGTCACACAGAGGCTCCCATTTTTCTTATAGTTAAAGCCAAAGTCCTTACTTTGGCCTGCAAGGCCCTAGAAAGGCCTGTATGGTTCATAACCCCATTCATAACCTTGGGGACGTCATCTCCTATTGCCTCCCGCCTTCACTCACTCTGCCCTAGCCACCTGGCCTCTTCGCTGTTCCTCGACTCATTAGCTGAGCTCCCTGCGTGCTTGCAGTTCCCTCTGCCCGGAATGCTCCTCTCCTAGACACCCATGTTCCTTGTTTGCTTATGTCCTTCAAGTCGTTGCTCTCATGTCACTTTGGGAGTAGCCCTACTCTTAAGTAAAAACATAAGACCCAACTCAGTGAGCCTGGCTCTGTCCAGACTCTTTAAAATAACTCTACAATAGACCTAGGCGAGGGGTGGTGTGGTAGGCAGAATTGTAAGCTGGCTTGCATGACCTTTGTGTCTGGCGTCAGTCCCACGATTGTGTCATGTTAGATGGTAAAAAGCACAGGGACATCATTTGGGTTGGCCTGATCCAATCCCATAAGCAGAGTTACCAGCAAAGAGTTTTCTCTGCCTGGTGGGAGAACAGGAAGTGAGAAAGTATCAAAGCACAAGAGGAATTTGACATGCCTTTGCTGGCTTTGTAGAGGGAGGGGCCACACGCAATGACCTGAGAGTGGCCTGTGGAGGCTGAGAGTGAACACCAAGTGACAACCAGGGAGAAAATGGGGACTTAGGCCTGTAACTGCAAAGACGTAAGTTCTGCCAATGGCTTCAAAGCTTGGAAGCAGATTCTTCCTCAGAGCCTGTAGATAAGAGGCCAGCCTGCCAGCCCTTGATGTCAGTCTTGAGACACCCTAAGCAGAGAGTCCAGCCAAACCCCTTGGACTTATGACCTGCAGAACTGTGAGATAACAAATGGGTATTGTTTTAAGCTGCTAAATGTGTGATAATTTGTTATACAGCAATAGAAATCTAATACAGATGGCAAATGGAATTCATCTGTCATGGAAGATCTGATCATGCCAGAGTGCCTGCCCTTACAGCCGTGTTGAGAAGGATGCCGGGGCTCCACGCGGGTTCTGTGATGGGTAAGCGGTGTCTGGGAGTAACCGTGTGTTTACCACCGCATAGGGGCCATCGTTAGTCTAGGCTTTTTCTACTGAGCGAGAATCAGATGGAGTGAGGTTAGATGGAGTTCGATTAAGTTTTTTGTTTGAGGTCAGAAACAGACATGAGATCATTAATGAAAACCAGTTAGCAAAATAAGCACAGATCAAGAATATCACACATAGAATGTAAACTCTATTAGGACAGAAATTTTTTGCTTGTTTTGATCACTGCACTATCCTCGAGGCCTAGAGCAGTGCCTGACATACAGTAGGTGCTCAGTAAAATTTCTTAACCCAAAAACCAAGGTAACAAGGGATAGGAGTTAGAATATAGCCTAGTAGTTAATGGAATATACTTTGGTATCAGGGGTCCAGAAGTCAAATTCTGTTTCTACCACTTGACAGTTTTCTCATGTCAGACAGAGACAAGAGTGGTTTCTTTGCAGTGTGGTTGTGAGAATGAATTGAGGTAGCATACAGGAGATGCCTGGCATGTGGTCGACATTCACCCAGTGGGAGCTGTCTTAAGATATTTGTATCAGTCAGGGCTCTTAGCTGCAAGCAACAGTACAGTCACAAACTCAGACCGATTTAAGCAGGAAGATAATTATTCAGAGGATATCGTGAAGCTCTCTGAATCTCCAAGAAGGCTGGGAAGCCAGGCTCTGAGTGCAGACAGATCAAAAAGAATCACTCTACTCAGTGAGACAACCAGAATCATGCCCGAGAATAGGTCCACGTGGACACACGTCCATGCATGTCGGTGGGGGTTCAGCTCACCTACCTTGGTGTACCCATCTGGACTCCACTCTGTTACCCCTAGAATCCTATGTGGGGGCCAGCCGAAAGACTCACCATCACTCCCATCCCTGCTCCCTTGTGTCATTAGGCCCAGATTCTGAACTCTGTGCAAATTCATATGATCATGCCCACGCTGCAGCTACCAGCAGAGCCAAGTGAGGCTTTGAGTTTTCACCTTTGGTGTGAGAGAGACTCTATCTTTCACTTGTGAGGTGGAATTCTTCAAACATAGAAAGGAGTTTAGATGCCCGTCAGCACCCAACTCCTCCCCAGAAAAGGGCAAAATCACTTACATTCATCATTAAATTGCTAATCCAGCGTCAGAAATATTCCATTTCAGGAGGGCAGGGGAAGCTCTGGAGTTCAGCCTCAGGACAGTTCCAGGTAAAAGGAAAGATTTGTGGGGCCTTAAATACTCAACTGTATGGGGGAGTGTCTTATCTTCTATCTGACCCTGGCTTTCAAATTGACCCCTTCTGATTGATTCTGTACAGGAGCCATGCATGATTACGAAGTCGCTTATATCTTGCTCCAGAATGTGGTTAGACCAGGGAGGGACCTATACACATGAGCTTTCTTTGAATCCATTTCCAGAGCTCTTTGGCCTTCATGCTCCTGGGAGGATCTGCAGAGACATGTGAAATGTCCAGGGATAAGTAATTCCACGGTTATTCAGTCAAGCGTTGACTTTCATTCTTTATTGTGTTTTTTATGCGTGAGAATCCCTTCCGGAATAAAAATAATCATATGATAATAGGTAACATTTGTCTAATGCTTTTCATTTTGTGACCACTGGCTAAAAGCTTTATGGTGTACACAGTCTCATTTAATCCTTAACTCTGTGGGCTGTGGTATCATTATCCCCATTTTATAAGCCAGGAAACTGAGGCTTAGGGAGGTCAACCAGGTTGTAGGTGGTAGAACTTAGACTGAAGCTAAGGTATGTCTGACACCAAAGCTTGTGGTCTTAACCACAATTTATGTAAAGCCGATAGAGTGTGAGTGATTAAAAGTCTTTTTCAGGGCAAGTTCTGCTACTCATCATTAAGCATTATGGGGTGTCAGTGTTGTGTGTGAGTTTAGCATAAAGACTACAGAAAATCTACCCATACCTTTTTCCATTTGCGGGTGGGAATTCTGGAATTTTTGGACCTCCAGGTCTTTCCTCAAGGCTTTGCCTGCAAATGAAGTTACTTTAAAATAGTAGTAGCAGTAGGAGAGAACATATAATTTTTTCTGTAATCAAGATAATGAACTGAGTTGCCTATATTTATTTCTATTAGCACAGTGATTACATGTAATTAAAACTGAGGCATCATCAGAAAAGGTCAGATAACAAAAAACACAGGACAGAAAAGATGAATTATCTTCTTGTGGAAGAGAGTTTGTGCAGGCCTGCTAAGCAGACACGCTCCTGTGCCTGCTCCTGCTGATGCAAATCCGCCATGCTTTATTCTACCTTTTCCTCTTCCATTGCACTTCAGTTTGTCACCTGCCATCTAATTTATTATTCGTTGCTTATTTACTGCCATCTCCTCCGTTTAAAATGTGAGCTTTCTCGGGGCAGAGGCCTTTGTTTCATTCTATGACAGATGTCCTATGCTGGGAGAGTCGTGCTGCGTTGTAGGTTCTCAGTACGTGTTTGTGAATAGATTGATGAACGTAATGAATAGTAGCAGAAGTAGAATAAGATGAGAGGACATTCTCTAAACCTATGTCAGATATTTGCACGATTGTTGCACTTATCTCTTGCTGGGAAACAAACCTCAAAACGTAGTGGCTTAGAACAACAACTGATCCATCGCTTGCCATTTTTGGGGTCAGGAGTTTGGGCAGGGCTCCGCTCCACGCGCTGCTGGCTGGGGCCGCCCCACTGGTTCTGGGGAATCCAAGATGGCCTGGCACGACTGGGTTCTCGGCGCGGGCTGCTGGCTGGGGTACCTTGGTCCTCCTCCACGTGGCCTTTCTCTGCACATGGCCTCTCGTCCTGCAAGGGCCTCTCTCTCCATGTGACCTGTCTCTCCAGCCAGATAGTCTGGACTTCTTTACAAGGTGGCTGCTTTCCCAGAGTGAAAGTGGAAGCTGCAAGTCCTCTCAAGACCTCAGCTCCCACATTCCAGAATGTCACTTCCAGCACAGTCTGTGGGTCAAAGCTAGTCCCAGAGCCAACCCAGATATAAGGGCTGGGGAGAGCCACTCTGCCTCCTGTGGGAGGATCAGCAATGTCACATCACAAAAAGTGTGTGGATGAGGGGGAGAGGAAGAGGGGACTTTTTTCTTCTTTTTCCAGTTTACTTTTTTATTGTGGTAAAATATACATAATAAAATTTACCATTTTAACAACTTTTAAGTATACAGTTCAGTGGCATTAAGTATATTTACATTATTGGGCAACCACCACTGTCCATCTCCAAACCTCCTTTCCTGTCCCCAGACTGAAACTGTGTCCTCATCCAGCAACCTCCCCTTCTCTTCTCCCCTCCCCCCAGCCCCCGGCAACTACCGTTGTACTTCCTGTGTCTGAATCAGACTCGTCTAGGCATAACTCATCTAAATGGAACCATGCAATGTTTGTCCTTTTGTGACTGGCGTATTTCACTTAGCATAATATTTCTGACATTTATGTATGTTGCAGCATGTATCAGAATTTCCTTCCTTTGTAAGGCTGAATAATATTCTATTGTTTGTATAAACCACATTTTGTTTATCCATTCATCTGCCTATGTGCTCTTGAGTTACTTCTACCTTTGTCTATTGTGACCAGTGCTTCTGTGAACATGAATATTCAAATGTCTCTTCATGTGTCTGCTTTCAATTCTATTGAGTATATACCCAGAAGTGGGATTCCTAGATCATATGGTTATTTTATGTTTAATATTTTGAGGAACTTCTACTGTTTTCCACAGCGGCTGCACCATTTTATAGAGAAGGGAGCTCTTTTGTAACAATCGACAATATACCACAATATAGCTTGAACTTACCACTTTTATGAGGAATTTTTTTTCTCTGCTAAAATGTATTCTAATGTAGAATTTTTTTTTTTTACTTTTTTTTTCTTCCTCTGAGACAGGGTCTTGTTCTGTTGCCTGGGCTAGAGTGCAGTGGCATCATCATAACTCATTCTAACCTCAAACTCCTGGGCTCAAATGATCCTCCTGCCTCAGCCTCCTTAGTAGCTGAGACTACAGGTGTGTGCCACTATGCCAACCTAATTTTTCTCCTTTTTGTAGAGACAGATTCTTGCTCTTGCTCAGGCTGGTGTTGAACTCCTTGCCTCAAGCAATCCTGCCTCAGCCTCCCAAAGTACTTGGGTCATAGGCGTGAGCCACCACACCCAGCCTCTTTACTTTCTTATAAAAAGACTTCTTCCTTTTGGTCTCCATGTGCGTTTGTGGTCCTGGAGATTAAATTCAGGTCAGGTTTTTCACCATTGTTAGGGAAACTCCACCCTATCCTGCAGAGAAAGTCTATTCCAAGTTTGGCTGAATGGCAGGAGTTAGCAACCCAAGGTCTCTGCTCTCTGCCTTGCTTAAACTCTCCTGCTCACACAGATTTCTAGGGTAGGGTGGCATCATTTTCCTTGAAAAGCTTTGGAGCATTGCCCCGGAAGACGGCTCTGAAATACCTTCAACTTCCAGCATTTTGCCAGCCCTATGACTAATCTGAAAATGAATCTTTTGAGAAAAAGAGGGGGAAAAAAGGAAAAAAATGCACCCTCCCAAGACAAACAATGAGAAATTGCTAAAAATAATAGATGCTTTATTGTTTTTCTTCCTAAAGGCCATATTTTTGGCTGGCTTTTGCTATTATTTGTTCCCCTGGGGCACATTTCGTTTTCTCTGAAAGATTGTATAGTAAGGGGGAACAGCTTATAATTTGGGCTACAAATTGTGTGTGACATTTCCGTTTCTTATTTGGCGCTTTTCTCTATTATTGTCTTAGAAGAGCTTTTTCTTTCATAGGCATTGTTTGAAAGCAGGCAGGCCCCTCCCAAACAAGCATCCCCCTTCTACTGTAAAGATGTACGCTAGGTTCATGTCTGTGCTTTTTTTGTTTAAAAAAAATGGACTAATGGACTGCCTTCTCAGATTTATGAGACTGTTCTGTGCCGCAAAACAGAACAGGAGTAATTATATTCTTCATGTCCCTGTAGCCTTCAATATTGGGAAGAGACCCATCATGATAGATGCGTTGGGATTTCTGCAGGCCTTCTTGGATTGGGGACACATTTCTATTTTCCTTTGAAAGTGATCTTTGATTCAAACTTAATTTTTAAAATATTTATTTACTATATAAGAATAAGAAACTTCCTACTTGTTAACGTATATACCATAGTTTCCAAAACAAAAGGTTAATGTGACAATGGCATTGTTTTTCAAAATCTTAATGCCTAGCTTAACATCACAAGTCATGTAGCCTCTGGAAAACTCCACTGTACCTTCATTAGAGAATGAGGGTGAACATGACAGATATCTTAGTTTTATTATGAAAATATTTTTTACTTCATGGATCCCATGAAAGGATTTTGGGGGTCCCTTGGGGTCTCCAGACCATACTTTGAGGACCACTGTCTACTTTCTCCTGCTTTTTTAGCAAGACATTTACAATCTAGTTAGAGCAGAGAAGGGAGTGGGTATTAGGAACTACTTTTAAGCCACCAAATGAAATACAGAAATGGCTAGCACAGTCAGATTTCACCTACTATTTCTAATTTAGTTTAAATAATTGGCCCAAGGGATAAATATCTTTTTATATTCATTTTATAGTTAAGAACAAAGAGACTAAAAGATTAAGCCTTGCTCAAAGATATCCAGTAGAGCGAGGATTTGAACCCATGTCACCCCAGTCCAAAGTCACCTGCTCATCTGTTGTTTCCTAGTTAGTGGTTGACACACTGCACTGTTACGTAGAGCACTGTGAGAGAGGGGCTGATACTAATCGGGACTTTGGGTTGTAAGTGACAGAACTCTAACTTAAGCTTGTTTAAACCAACAAAAGAACATTTCTCACCAGAAAAAGCAAGTGGTCGTTCTACTTCAGGCACAACTAGATCTAGGGGCTGGACTGACAAAATCAGATCTCAGATGTTCTCTTCTTATCCCTTGGCCTTGACTTCTCTCTCAGTTGGCATCATTCGTATGCAGGATTGGACCCGAGCAGCTCTAGGCTTTATCTAACCCACTAGGCAACCCCAGTGTCTTAATCCATTTGTGCTACCGTAACAAAATACCTGAGATGGATAATTTATAAAGAACAGAAATGTATTAATATTTCTCACTGTTCTAGAGTCTGGGAGTCCAGGATCAAGGTGCTGGCAGGTTCAGTTGTCTGGTGAGGGCTGCCTCTGCTTCAGGATAGCACCTTGTTGCTACCTCCTCCAGAGGGGAGGGACACTGTGTCTTCACGTGGCAGGAGGCAGAGGGGCAAGTGAAAGGAATGCTTCCTGAAGCCTCTTTTATAACAGCCTTCATCCCATTCATGAGGGAGTGGCCCTCCTGACCTCCTCCCTTCTTAAAGCCCTACTTCTTAATCCTAGCACATTGGCCATTAAGTTGCAACACCGGAATTTTGGAGGGGACATATTCAAACCATGGCATCCTGCAAAAGAGAGAATGCATTGTTCTGGAAAGTTTCAGCAACAGTCCTAGGGATGACTCTCATTCGGCTACTTGGGACAAAAATCTGTCTTTGAACCAGTCCCTGGTCAAGGAGGTAGAGGGCTGTAATTGGCCAAGTTTAGGACCATGTGCCAATCTTTGGAGCCTACGGGAGCAGTAGTGTCAAACCTACCTGCTTCTACGTTAGACTCAGTTACCTCATGTGAGGGTGGTGGAGGGGCCGTTCCCAAATGAAAACTGGGACGCTCTTACCAGAACAATGGGGCCCCAGATTTCCACAGCGGGTCCCCTTTTTCTCATGTATACCATTTAAGTTCACACCATAAATGGAATTCATTGATTTTTTTTTTCCTTTCCTTTTCTTATTCTACACAGTTGTTGTATAGGATGCTGTGGTCACATGAAAATGTTCTTTGTTCTCTGCTCTTATATTCACAGTGATGTCTTCAAGAAAAATCAGACATACACACAAAATGCTCTAAAAATAATTATCCAGCAATGAATTGGCCTGTGGAAATGAAATCATAGTACAGGTTCGCTGTCTGTGAGCCAACGAATTGAGTAGAGGGTCCCAACAGACCAAAAATTAGGGACAGAGCAGCATCTTTGATGTATAAATCACATGGTCACAGATCCACTTACTTTGGTCTGTCCTCTGCAGAAGCGTGTTCTGAAGAAGTCTTTCCCACTCGTCCTGGAAGATAATGTGTTGACGTTGATCGGATGTGAGTTGGCAGTTAGATACTCAACAAAAGCTGATCGCATCCCCTTCCCACAGCACCCCGTGCTCACGTTGACTTTCTGGCCGGAGTTGCATGTCCAGAGAGAACCCGAGAAACACGCCGTCCCCGTTCCTTCCATCTTGCTTCCCTCGCATACCGAGCGTGTTTCTCAGTGACTGGTGTCCAGCTCACTGTGCAGACGCTGCCCCTGGATGAATGGGAAACAAGAACAATGTCTTCGTTTTCACTGGAAAGAGGGGTAATTTAGAAAAACTTACGGTTGATTGTTGTTGGAATCAGAGAACTCAGCAGTACTTACACTGATAAACTGCCACAGACTTAAATTTGTGACTGGAAGCAGGTAAATTGCCAGAAAAGAAATATTAAAGGAAAACTCTTACTTAACCGAGATGCTATTTAACAACATAAAATTTCTATTTGAAGGGAAGTTAAAGAATGTTTCAAACTCTTTAGACACCATGACCTAGCATTATTATTAACCGCTGGGATGCATTTATTTAAGGAGAGAAGGAAAAATGTAGCTTGTATTTAGTGAAGCCTGTTCAGCTGTTAATCAAGCATTGGGAATTCAGATACTGTTACATTTGTTTCAAGAGTCGAAGACAGCTCATTTTGAATTAGTCTTTACTTGAAGATTTTGCTTTGAAATTTTCAGGGATTGTTTTCCTCAAAGCTGCCTTTTCCAACCCAAACATGCACAGATCAAAATTTCTAGCTCAGATACCGTAACACTCACTTGCTCCAGTGCAAACAATGGAGGAAATTGGCATGTCTACAACCAGTTGGAAGCTTTTATCTCCAGGTTTTTGGGTTTGACGCTTTAAACTGTGCTACGTGCGTTGGCCTCAGCTCCACTATCCCTCCGAGTCTTGAATGGGGTCAGTAAAGAGAACGAACCGATTTGGACTTTCCATTCACAGCTTGCTTCTCGGCGGCACATAGTAGGAGCTTTTTGTTCAGCTTCTACACACCCTTTCCCCCTACGTTGATAGAGAGTCTCCATCCACACTGTGGTTAGTAGAAATCTGCTTGATAAAATGGAGACCCGGTTTTCTTCATTACTTAGAAAGTACTTTCAATATCATTGTGTTAAGTCAACTTGGGCTGCCATAAGAAAATACAACAGCCTGGGTGACTTCAACAACAGAAATGTATTTTTTCATAGTTCCGGAGGCCAGAAATCTAAGATCAAGTTTCCAGCAGGACTGGGTTGTAATGAGGGCTTCCTGGTTTGCAGACAGCCACCTCCTCGCTGGGTCCTCACGTAGCCTTTACTCTCCGTGTGCACGGAGAGAGGAGGATCTCTGGTGTCTCCTCTTGTTATGAGGACACCAGTCTTATAGGATTAAGGCCCCATCCCTATGGCCTCCCTCAACCTTTATTGCCTTCCTGCAGGCCCTAGCTTCAAATAGAGTCACACTGGGGGTTCAACGTGTGAAACTGGGAGCAACAAAATTTAGCCCACAGCAATCACTATGTATTTTTTCCCTTCCAATAAGACTAAGATAAAAGTCTTCTCTGTGCTTCCAATTCACGTGGTGTTCTTGTCTACCAGGATCTCTGCTAGCACTCAGCAAGCACGCTGTGGGTGGAGAAAGGATACAGTAAACTATTTCAGCTGGTGAGAATGACATGCAAGATGAAAAACACAAAAAATTGAATCTCATCTCTTCTTGTTCTCCTTTCCTGTCAGCGTAGCCTGTACTATTTGTAACTGCCTGTTTATTTCACATCCGCCTCTGACGGATGCCTGTTATTAAAGCGGATCAGACCCTGAAGTCGTAATAACAGAGGCAATTTCCCAGGGTGAGAAGGTTTGCTTAGTGTGGAGATTAGCCTCGTGTTCAGCAATCTGGTCCTTACCAAGACACTGGGGAGAAGAGGCCAAGGGTATATTTCTAGCTTTCTTCTGTCATTGTTTTACCATTGAGTTTCAATGTGTCAAGGCATTTTCCTAGATTATTGGTTTTGGCCTCTAATTCTCTCCCTTTATGTGCCTACTTGTTTTTTTTTTTTTAGCCAGAGTCTGGCTCTGTTGCCCTGGCTAGAGTGCCGTGGCATCAGCCTAGCTCACAGCAACCTCAAACTCCTGGGCTCAAGCAATCCTTCTGCCTCAGCCTCCCGAGCAGCTGGGACTACAGGCATGTGCCATCATGCCCGGCTAATTTTTTCTATATATATATTTTTTTAGTTGTCCAGATAATTTCTTTCTACTTTTAGTAGAGATGGGGTCTCACTCTTGCTCAGGCTGGTCTCGAACTCCTGACCTTGAGTGATCCACCTGCTTCGGCCTCCCAGAGTGCTAGGATTACAGGCGTGAGCCACCGGGCCCAGCCTCTGCCTACTTGTTTATGTATTTGTATTGGAATGGTGTTAAGGACCTGGTAGAAGTTATCCGCTGTTGTTCCAGAATTGTGGCCAGGACTCAAAGTGGAGACAGACGGCACAAGTACCCCACATTCTAAGTTCAGCAGTTAGGGTTCTCCAGGGCTTGACGAAGGGCTCTACTTCAGACAATGGGTCTGGCCAGCATCACCCCCAATACAAGTTGATATAAGAGCCAAACAGTGGAGAGAGGAAGGTAGTCTTTTTAGGGAGAAGAGTGTTTACCACAAGCTATCATCTCCTTGCGCCTCCTATACGCGAGGTGAGTGGGCTGTCCACATGTGAGCCGACCCAAGCCAATGTGGTCTCATCCCTCTTAGATTCTTTTGGAAGCCGATGAGGAAGTTAGAGTGAGTGTTCACTGTTCTTCTGTAACCTTGCTCTGATTTTAATGAAAGCAGGCCTTAGACCAAATTCTCCCACACATACAGACATTTACTAAATGAATATTCATTAGCAGAGCAGGCTCAAAACAGCTCAGAAACCCACTCCACGAGCCTGATGCAGCCCCAGCCTCGCTGTCCCCTGGAGTGCTCATCCCTGGCTGCACGCTGGAGTTGGCCCGGAGCTTTGCAAAGGCACCGATACCGGTCCTGCCCGCAGAACTTCCCACGTCACCTGTCTGGGGGAGGCCTGGCTATTTATTTAAGACCTCTGCATGCCATGCTTATGTTCAACCAGGGTGGAAAATTAGTGTTTTGGGTGCTCCAAGTGCACCTTGTAGAAAAGGTTGATTTAAGGCCAACCCAGCACCCTCATG
This sequence comes from Avahi laniger, assembly GCA_963575035.1. Lineage (NCBI taxonomy): Eukaryota > Metazoa > Chordata > Mammalia > Primates > Indriidae > Avahi > Avahi laniger. The sequence continues at coordinate 17,918 of CAUYSK010056944.1, read as the reverse complement.
GAGGCAATAACATCACAGGACTCTTCGATCAAAAAACCTCCTCAACCAGTGGCTGGACTTAGCATTGGGGATTAAGTTATGGGTGTCATCGTAAGGGCACAGGGTTTTGGCTCAAGTGGACTCTTATTTCCATGTCATGCACAAGTGGGAAGTATCTCCGGACTATCTTGGCCACATCACATATCCTAAATACCTTGAATTTCACCAGTGAGACCCTGGTTCTAACATCCATCATGCTATTAAGAATTAACAAGTCATTAGCTTCACCAATAAGAACCTGTTTTGGTATCCTTGATGCTACTTGACAACGGCTGGTTGTTGAATAAGCTAGGCTAAGAGAAGTGTGCCTATGGTAGCTGTACCTGGATCATGGCCCTTTCCAATGTGGCGCTAAGTGACCTCGCCAGGTCTGTGTATTCTTGGTAACATGTTAATTGACAACACCTAAAATTAATGCTAACATAACTGGCACATACGTGATATCATAATGATTATGTAGATGTATTTTAAAGTAAATTATGGCTATAATAGCACTGCATCTTCCCAAAGCAGAAGGGGTGTTGTTTGTAAAGAGATTTGTTGGTAAAGTCTGGACATGTCCCAGCTGCCAGTCATCCCTTTCCACCCCCAGACAAGTCAAGACCTGGCCATCTCCGGTCTGAAGATTGCGGGACCACTGTACTAGCTTACTACGTAATGTAACCTTAGCAGAAAGACATGGCTAACAGGCAGGAGAGAGGGGGCCAGGCACAAATGGGACCAGGGTGCCCTGTGGTTCTGGAGGGTGCAGGTGTTCTCCCCACCTTGTGCCTGCAGGTGCTGGAGTTGGAGGACAGAGACTTGCTGGGGAACAATACATAGAGCAAGAGGCACATGCATTAGAAAATGGTGGGCCATGACCACCAGTGGGGAGTCAGCAGGGAGACGTGGCTGGGATCTCTCAAGAGGCCCACTAATGACTAGGGCAGCTGGGTGCCACCTAGACACACCAAGTGTGTGGAAAAGAACACTATGAGCTATACATATTTTATGTGTCATCCCATAGTGGATTAGCTTTTTCTGCAATAATAATGCACAACCGTCCACCCCTAAGAGGCCTACATGGATGATCGTTTCTTCTTATCCATGCCGGCTTGTCTAGGATGGATTGGCCGAGAGGCTCTGCTTTAAGGTGTGAATTGAGCTGTGCTTGTTCCTGTGAGTTGGCCTCAGATCTGTTCCTTTGTGTTTATTCTGGTATCTGGGCTAAAGGGGCAGCGACTACCTGGGGAAATTGTCCCCAAGGGAGCAAGCCACACTGCTGATGCACATGCCGAGATCCTGCTGTTGGCACACCTGCTAACACCCTGAGGGCCACAATGAGTCACATGACCAAACCCAATGTCAGTGAGGCGGAGAGTGCACCTCCTAAGGAAATACACTGGAGAGAAAGAATATTTCTGACCAGTCATCTAATCTGCCAAAGGGACAAGAAATATGCATGTCTCGGCCAGGCGCGGTGGCTCACGCCTGTAATCTTAGCTCTCTGGGAGGCCGAGGCGGGCGGATTCTTTGAGCTCAGGAGTTCGAAACCAGCCTGAGCAAGAGTGAGACCCTGTCTCTACTAAAAATAGAAAGAAATTAATTGGACAACTAAAAATATATAGGAAAAACTAGTTGGGCATGGTGGCACATGCCTGTAGTCCCAGCTACTCGGGAGGCTGAGGCAGGAGGATTGCTTGAGCCCAGGAGTGTGAGGTTGCTGTGAGCTAGGCTGATGCCACGACACTCACTCTAGCCAGGGCAACAGAGTGAGACTCTGTTTCCAAAAAAAAAAAAAAAAAGAAATATGCATGTCTCATCTTTCCTATCACCTTCCTTGTCCCAAAGACCAGAGCAGTAGCTCAGGAAAGAGGGAGGGGTATGCATGAGCGAAGACCACAGCCCACTCCACTTCAAGCTTTCGACCCACCTGTAATGGTGGGATTGGGGAAAGGATGTTGATCTAAATACAAAATAGAAATTTTACAAAGACCAGGGCTTAGCTTTAGAAAACTAAAATGAGATACTTCCAGTAATTGGAAGTTACTGAAAAACCACAGTATTGGAGTAAGATGTTTTTTGAGGGAGCTGTCTGCCCAACAGGGAAGGGGAGTTCGACACAGTAGAGTTGAACATTGAGATTGGCAAAGATGATGCCATCTCATGTTTATGCCTCAATGTACCCGAGACTCCTTGGGAATCTGTTACATATGTTTGCCTTGATGTCATCAAGGAAAATGCTTCTGTAGATCTTTGCCTGGTGGTTAGTTGTAAGGAGTACGTTTCCCATGAGCTGTGTCTGGAGAAATTCACTAAATTGGCAGAACAAAAGGGAACAAAAGGGATGTCTCTATGAAGTCTTTCCTTTACTAGACTGTAGGAAGTTGCTTCTCCTCTTTGGGATTCTAGTTTGTCAATCTGTTCATTAAGGATAATGCTGTCTTTTCAGGGTAGTATTACTCAAAGTATGTTTCACAGTCCCGCAGTTTTGAGTCATGTTGTAAAAGGTTTTCTGGGAAGAGAGGATTCTATGGCCAAATGAACTTGGAAACAAATAAAACAGTTTTCCTCGCTGCAGGCCTTTTCAGAGCCTTTAGTATATTAATATTCATCGTCAATATCTAAAAGTGGGAATAGTTTGTACTGATTTTTAAAAATCATTTTGACAAGAATTTTTTTTTCAAGGACTGGTAGACCTACATATGATGATGCAGCAAATGCTGCCCGAGGGAATTTATAGGATAAATTATGTTAAATTATTTTGGGTTTTGGAGAAAGTGCTAGATAAATTCGTGGGGTGTTTTTTATTTTTACTAAAGACTTCTCTTTAATGTGCTATCTCACACAGATAACCTCTACTAAAATCTATATCACCTTGTGAGCCTAGTAATAAAATCAGTTTTCAATGAGAAAATCTGACCATGTGAAGGTCTATGAAAAAGAGAGTTTAGGGAGAAAATGTTGCAAGAAATAAAATCAACAAAGCGATTAACATATGTCATCGTTGAGTTTTCTCATTTCCATGCTGAAGAATTATAGTTCCTTTCTTCTTACTGTGTAAGCTCAGTTTTGTTTCAGACGAACCATCTCTTGAGAAATTTAATGGAATTATTTCATTCTTGGCTCCGTCAGCAGCCCAGTCTTCCTCTCTTCTCAGCTGCAACTCCATTGCCAATCCCTCAGTGACATTTCTGGGCATACTCATTTTCTCTCATTCCATTTTTCTTTGTCCACATTCCCAACCAATCAACAGCCCTGGAAAAATCCTGCCATCTGTTTTATGGTATTGATCCTGTGTTGCCATGTTTTCTAAGGGAAGACTTTCAGCCATGCGGGTGACATCCTTATACATATGTGGTCTCCTGCTTTGACTGGTCCTCTCTTCTCCTTGTCAGCTTTGCCATGCTGGCTCTTCAAAGGGGTCCTTCCTTCCCACTCCACTCCTTCTCTCAGCACAAAAACATTAGAGGTACTCATGGTCAATATCCTGAGTTTCATTCTCTTCCAATGCTAGGCATACCTGCTTCATCATCTCTTTTTCCCTCCCTTCTTTCTCATAAGGTCAGAGAAATCCAATAATACAAACAGACAATTCATTTAGTATTTACAGCTCCCCAAAGTAGGTACTACCATTATGCCCATTCTACCGATGAGGAAGTTGAGGCACAAAGTGGTTAAATAGTTTGCAAACGTCGCATAGTTAATAAATGCGACAGCTGGGCTGTAACCCAGTAGTCTGGCTACAGAATCCAGGCAATCTATTTTTTTTTCTTCATTCCTATCAGCTTTTTAAAAATTAGCAGCTTTATTGAGCTATGATTCACATATCGTAAAATTCTTCCTTTTAAAATGTGCAATTTGGTGGGTTCTAATATACTAACAGAGTTGTGTAACCAACACCAGTGTCTAACTCCAAAATATTTTCATCACCTCAGAAGAAACCTTGTGCTGCTAACAGTCATTCCCCCATAGCCTTCTGAGCCCAGCCCTGCTAACCACTAATCTGCTTCCCGACTCTGGATTTGCCTATTTTGAACATTTCATATAAATGGAATCATATAATATGTGTCTTTTTGTGCCTGGTTTCCTTTGCTTAGCATGTTTACAAGCATTTATGTTGTAGCATGCATCAGTATTTCATTTCTTTTTATTGCTGAATACCATTCCATTGTATGGGTATCTCACATTTTGTTGATCCATTTTTCAGCTGATGGACATTTGAATTACTTTTTGGCCATTATGAGTATGCTGTTGTTAATATTCATGTGCAAGTTGGTGTGTACATATGTTTTCATTTCTCTTGAGTATATGCTTAGGAATGGAATTTGTGGGTCACATGGTAACTATGGATTTAACATTTTGAGAAACTGCCAAATGGTTTCCAAAGCAGCTGCACCATTTTACAATCCCATCAAGAATGTATGAGGGTTCAAATTTTTCCACATCCTTAACAACTCTTGTCTTTTTCATGATCTCCATCCTAAGGTGTATGAAGTGGCATTTTGTGGTTTTGATTTGTGGTTCTTTAATGAGTGATGATGTTGAACATCTTTTCCTATGTTTATTGACCATTTGCATATCTTCTATGCAGAAATACCCATTAAAATCCTTTGCATTTTTCCATTGGATTCTTTGTCTATAACTTTGTTGAGTTGTAAGAATTCTTTGTATATTCTGGATACAAGTCCCTTATAAGACATATGATTTACAAATATTTTCTCTCATTCTGTGGGTTATCTTTCACTTTCTTGATAGAGTCCTTTGAAGCACAAAAGTTTTTTTTAAATTTTGGTGAAGTCCAATTTATCTATTTTTTCTTTTGTTGCTTGAGCCTTTGGTTTTATATCTGAGAAACCATTCTCCAATGCATAGTCAGGTAGATTTACTCCTATGTTTTCCTCTCAGAGTTTTATAGTTTTAGCTCTTACATGTAGTTCTCTAATTCATTTTGAGTTAATTTTTTAATGTAGTGTAAGGAAAGGATCCAACTTTATTCCCTTGCATGTGAATATCAGTCCATTTTGCAGGACAGGTCTGCTAGCAACAAATTCTCTCAATTTTTTTTTTTTAATCTAGGGATTTCTTAATTTCTTCTTTGTTTATAAACATATTTTTTCTGGATTCTTGGTTGACAATATATTCTTTCAGCACTTTGAAAATGCCATCCCATTGCTCTCTGGTCTTCATGATATCTGATATGAAACCAGCTCTTACTGTTCTTAAAGATCCCTCGCATATGATGAGTTACTTTTCTTTTGCTGCTTTCAAATTTCCCTCCTTGTCTTTGCCTTTTGACAATTTGATTATATTGTGCCTTGGAGTAGATATTTTTGAATCTATCCCATGTGGATTTTGTTGTGCTACTTGAATATCTAGGATAATTAATTTCTCATCAGATTTGGAAGGTTTTGGCCATTATTTCTTCATGTATTCTTTCTGGTCCTTTCTTTCTCACCTCTCCTTCTGGGATTCCCATTATGTATATATTGGTATATTTAATGGTATCCCACAGGTCTCTGAGGTTTTGCTCATTTTTCTACATTCTTTTTTTCTGCTAATTCCTCAGATTAGATCATCTCAGTTCCTCTAAGCTCACTGATTCATTCTTCTGCCAGCTCAAACCTCTAGTAAAATTTTTATTTATGTTATTATGCTTTTTAACTGAAGAATTTTAATTTGTTTAGGTTTGTTTTGCTTGTTTTCTTTACAATTTTTAACTTTTCATTGATATTCCCTATTTCGTTTTTCTCATACTTTAGTTCTTTAGACGTGATTTTCTTTAGTCCTTTGGACATATTTATAGTAGTTGATTTAAAGTATTAATATTTGTCTCATAAATCCAGCATGTGTATTTCCTCAGGTACAGTTTATACTTAATTCTTTTATCCTTGTGTATTGGTGCAGGGGTGAAGAACCTGCGACCTTAAGGCCACATGTGGTCTTCTAGGTCCTTAAGTGTGGCCTTTTGACTGAGTCCAAATTGTATAGAAAAAGTTCTGTAACAAGCTGTTTGTTGTGCTGTTGTCTGTTTAGTGACTTTCCTAAATGTATTCTTTTTTTTTTTATTTTTATTTCAGGGTATTATGAGGGTACAAACATTTTGGTTACATCTTATGTCTTTGCCCCACCCACGGGAGGGTTAGAGGCATGCCCTTCCCCTCTACAATGCTCACCGCATCCATTAGTTGTGAGTTTACCCCTCATACCTCTAATTCCTGGAGAATATTACTACCATGTGAGCACCCTAGTGTTCATCAGTTAGTGCCAATTTGATGGCGAGTACAGGTGGAGCCCATTCTTCTGATCTTGTCTAAATGAATTCTATTATGTCTCTGTTCTTTGTCTTGTGTGTCCACTGAGGTCTCTGTTCAGTAACTTTGGTGGTTGGCTAATAATTGGACCGAGATATTCTTAAATGCATGTGAGAAACCAGTTCTCCTTTTGCTAGTGGGCTTTTGTATGTGTGTCGATGCTCATCCTCAACACTCAGGCAGTTTTCAACTCTGCATGAGCTTTCTCTCACTGCTTGTGCAGAGTGCCTGGGTCAGCTAGAGGTGAGAGATTCATACCTCCGTAGGTCTTTCCGTAGACATGTGCACCGTCTTTCACATGCTCATGACTTTCCAGATCCCTAGGAGTATGTTGGAACTTTACAAAGCTCCCTATAGTCATCTCACTCTCTAGACTTTCCTTTTAAGCTTTTTAGCCAGCCTCTTGTTTCCCCCCAATGGTATTGTTGCCTCAGGCACCTGCAATGTTAAACAATTGCAGCTAATTGTTTTCAACAAACACCTGGGAATTAGGCTTCTCCTACTTAGCTGTTCTGATTCAGCTCTACTGAAAATAAGCCCTGTTAATGGGGCATTTCCAGGGAACTACCAGACTAGTCAAATAGTGACAAGTATCTGGGGTCGGGGGATTAGACTCTCTGGGGACTCTAAGCCCATTTTGTTCCCTTCCAGGGGTTGCTAGGCTACTGAGTTTTTTTGTTTTGTTTTGTTTTTTTACAGTTACCGTTCTTGCTAGACTGCTGGTTTTCAGGGCTGTTGTAGAGCTGTGGAGAGGAAGATGAAAATAGTGCGAGTTAAAATGCCACAAAGCTTGCTATTCTTGCTGTGATTCAGCTGTTTTTCTCAAATAAATGATCCTCTGCTTGTTGCAAGCCTTTGTTTAATTTCCCAAGTTCTGAAAAAGTTAATTTTGACAATTTCGACAATGTTCCTGTTGCTTTTATAGAGGAATGAATTTTTTGGAAATATTTATTCTGTCATTCTGGAATTGCTTCTTCAGGCACTCCAATTTTAATTTATGAGCACAGATTTTAGTAAGCCCTTAATAAGTACACCAAAGACCTAGTTATGAATGAAGGTGGAAGGCTTGTAAGGACTGTAAGTCATTTGTGCAGGAGAACTCTAGAAGTGATTTAATATTTTTCCTGCTGGTTCAAGACCATCAAGAGAACACTTATAACCAATATGTGCAGACCATGCTTTAAGAAAAATTTTTCTGTGAGTTAAATTTTCGTAAGTGGATAGTGTTCCTTGTGTATGAATGCATCCTGATTTATTGTTGATGAACATTTAGTTCCCCTCCCCCAAGCTTTCACTTTTACAAATAGTGGTCCAGGGCATATTATTGGACAGTTTTTTGCATATGTAAGTCATTGATCAGATAAATCCATTGAAATATGCTTACTAGCTCAAAAGGTATATGTGTTTGAAATCTTGATAGCTAGGGTAGCGTTTTTATGTTTAAATCTTGAGAGCTATGTATTCTTTTTCATGCTAGTATTGGAGATATTTTTCTTTATGGTTCATTCTTTGTCTTTCTTTATTTTGAAAGGTCCTAAATATGTACAGTGTCTGAAAAGTTGGGAAACAAGATATAGACTGATTTAAAACTGTGGTAACTATATTTTCAAATATGTTTTTCTGTATCCCCCTGATATCTTTTTAGATGAAATACCCTTAAATTGAAAGCAATGAAAAGAGGATGGTGAATATGCTGTTTTCCCCCAGGTGTCCAAACTTTTTGGATATCCTATAGATTAGCAAGCAGATGTTTTATTTTATTTCAATTCATAACATCTATACCAGGTACCAACCTGAATGGCTAGAGCCCTTCTTGGTATTTGAAAGCCTAGCCTAGTTTTTCAGCTGCTCCTTTGGAATATTTTTCTCTTTCCAGTGAGTTGTGGTGGGATGACTCACCTTTCTGGATTTGTTACCCACAGGACTCAGCATCTTAAATTATAACATGCATGCTCTTCTAACTGGGTAAGATCAGAGCATGAGGAAAGTAATGCAGTACAAGGAGAACCTGAGTATTTATAGCACTTTTTAAGAAGTGTTTTGAGTTGTGACCTACTCATTATGCAAAGGGAGAATAAAAATGATCTCTTGTCAACAGCCTTTCTCCTCTTTACCCTAATGTTTATTTGGCTGTCTTTTGATATTTTCGTACTCATCCTACCTTCTGAGGAGCAAAGCAGTAAAATGTATTTTAGGTAGACCACATGGAGGTATTAATTGCCTCAGTGGGAGAAAACCGGTTCTTGGGCCAGTCCCTTCTGGCACTAGGATTAAGGAAATAAAAGTGTCCCTTTGCTAATTTTCAGTTAAGTTATAGGCCAAATCCCATTACCACACACCCAACACAATGGAATATTTACATGACAATAGGATTTCCAAATCTGGATCAAACAACAGCCTGCTCATTGTGGACAAGGAAATTCTGGGCCTATATATATATTAGGAGGTTTTCCATAGTGGAATTTGACCAGTTACATTTGGAATCAGGATTATGCTTTGGGAATGGTGCTTCTGCACATGCATGCAGGGAGGAAAGGGCCTCTTCGACTTTCTCTGAAATATGCCGTCAGAGTGAATCAGAGCTACACTATAATAACATGATGAATCCTTGTAAGTATACAGGAGATTCGTAAAAGCTGCTCATCAAAATGTGATCAATGGCTTAGGCTCTTAGAATACGTAGTGGCTGCCACTCTCTGCTCCAGCACCTAAATTGCATTTCAGAAATAGACGTTGAATGAAGAAGAGACTAAAAACAACTTTGACTTGTGTTTCCGTAGTTTCTTAACGGAAAAGTTCCACATGGTGAATTTGCCTTTCCAGGGAGGCTGGTTTTTAATTAGCATAGCAAACAAGTCCGGTGTTTTATTAGTCTACCAGCCAAGTTTCCAGTAGCCCCCTCAGCACCCTCCACTCAGCTCCAGAGGTGCGCAGTGGAGGAAGAAAGCAGTACTATTATCATGAATCAGAAGTTGGCTCTATGGCACCTGATCAAAGGGCCATTTGCAAAGCTGCTTTCAGCCCATGCTGAGATGACCTTAGGGATGACATGGGAGTCTGCAGAATGCAAAAGAAATCTCTTCCCTCAGGACTTGGAAGAACCCAGTTGTGGCTGCTGTTGTCACCTAGGCTGAGATCAGAAAAAAGGACTCAGTTACCTGAACCATCATGCAGACATAAAAATACCACTAGTAATATGAATAATAATAATAATGATAGCAAATTCTTATACAGGGACAGAATGAAGACTTTATGTATTTTTATCTACTTTATAGACAAGGATACCATGAGGGTAGGTACATTTCTCCCCACTTTATAGATGAGGAAACTGAGGCACAGAGAGGCTAAGTATTGTATCCAAGATCTCATAGCTATTCAGTGTCAGAGCTTGAATCTGAACCCAAGCAATTTAACTCCAGAATTTATACACTTAACCATTTTCCTACAGTGCATCTCATCTATAAAACCTCTGTATTTTGAGAGGGTGTCTCTCTGTTAAGCTACTTCTTATACAAGTGTATTCAACAAACATTCATTGAGCACCCATGGGCCAGACACTGGGATTGCAATGGTGAACAAAAGTAGACAAGGTGGCTTCCCTTTTCTATGATAAATGGTCATGTTGATGAAGGCTAGGAAAGAATGAAACTTGGTTCCATGGTGACCTTTAACAAAGAAACCTACTCCAGACCAGGTAGGAAGAAGCAACACCTAGGCTGAGGTCAACAGGGAAGACAGGCAGGGGGAGGGAGACATGGCATTCCACAACATGCAGCAGCATATGCAAAGGCCATCGGGCAGGTAGGCTCGTGGCCCTTCAAGAAGCTGTAGCACCGGTGGTGAGAGAATGAGGCTGCACAGGTTGGCCTGGGCAGACCATTGAGGTCTCCTTGGTTGTCAGGAAATCTTGTCTGACAAGCAATGGAAAGCCATTGAGGTCACTTAAGTAGGAAAGAGGAATGAATAGCTTTGGGTTTTGGAAAGATCCCTCTGGTGTCTCAGCAGAACAGATGGAACAATCACCAGAGAGGGTCCTGGGAAAGCAGTCAGAATGTCCCTCCTATAGTCCAGATGAAAGACAGAGGCAGCTTGCGCTAGAACGTGGCAGTGACCAGAGGCAGGATAGATCTGAGAGCTATTTGGGGGATAAAATACGGAGGAGTACCGTGTGCCAGGGCCTGTGTTAGGCAGTAAGTAGACAGAAATCCTGTTCTCAAAGGGTTTTATAGCGGTGGTTCCAACCGGGGGCCATTTTGCTCCCACTCTCCTCCAGAAACATTTAGCAAATGTCTGGAGACGTTTTCGGTTGTCATAATAAGAGGATGGCAGGGTGGGGGGCATGTTCCTGTTGGTATCCAGTGGGTAGAGGCCAGGGAAGCTGCTGAGCATTTTACAATGTACAGAATAGCCCCTTACAACAAAGCACTCTCTGGCCCCAAATGTTCATGGCGCAGAAGGCAAGAAGCCCTGATCTATGCCTGGGATGGTGAGGCAGAGGAGCGATCAGTGCAGTTTATAATTCGATGTGATGAGGTCAAGTGCAGAGCACCATGGGAATCCGGGGGCCTTCCCCTCTCTTGTTTTGGGGGAAACAGTGCAGGCTCCTGCTCTTAGCATGGGTTGGCCAGGGCACTGTAAACCTCCTGGAGCAGTCTTTGAGTTCTGTTTCATGCAGATGAAGTGAAAGTAATAGTTAAGACTGTGGTCCAAGGGTTTAAATCCATACTCTATCTCTACTAGCTACATAACCTTTGACCTCACTGTGCCTCAGTTTCTTCATCTCTATATTGATTCTCCCTTCCTGACACTTTGGTGAGATTAAAGGAGACTATCCTCGTGAAGGTTTGAGCACACGGTATCTCGCACATGGTAATCGTGCAATAAATGCCCATGATAAACACCTTTCTCCACAGGTGCCTGGTTTACTCCATTTTTATTTTCTCCACATTTTCTTGAATAAACAGAGGATATCAAACTGCTTGACTACAGCATCTCCACAAAACCCATTCCCAAACCCCCTTTGTTGGTTTAGCTTGCCAAGTGTGCCCAGCCTCTTTCCTGCCTGTAACAGGAAAAGTGAAAGAGAAGAAAATAATGCACTACTGTTCACCTTAACTTTAGTATTCAGATTTTTGTGGGAACAGCTGATGGAAAAGTTGAGATTTTGAAATGGGATGCTGAGCCTTTCCTCACAGTTGAGCAATACATGTGGTGATCCCTAATGCAATACTAGACTCATCTGTGGAACACGCTAGCCCAGTTCCAGAACTGCTGTCCAACATATTTAATCATCACGTAGTGATTGGCTCAGAAGTTCTTCAGAATTTGAGGCATCCTGGTCTATTAATGTGCTAAAGGCATTTGTATTCATGCAATTGCATTTACTGAAAAACAAGGCCCATTTTTTTTTAATTCACCAAAGAACTTAATAATGCATGTAAACCATTTCAATTTGATTTCTTTATAGCTAAAGGATTTTTTTTTTTTTTTTTGGAAAATTTTCACTGGTTCCTTCAACACCGAGCCCACTGTGAAATGCTGTTAAGATTTAGACATAACCATTTGACCCCAAGAAAAAAGGAGTGTTTGACAAGGTTGGCAAACGGTATTCCTGGGAACCTGCTTCCAGTGGGAGAGGAGTCAGGTTGGGTGTTCCCACCTTCTTCCAAGATGTGAAATGCATTCAGTTTTCTTCTAGCAAATCAGAGAATGGATCCATCTTACTGGCACAGGCACTGTGTTCTAGATCACAGGTTGCCAAATTGGCCCACCCAGCCTGTTTCTGTAAATACAGATTTTTTGGAACACAGCATGCTCAGAGATTTGTGCATTTTCTTTGGCTGCTTTGGTGGTAAAGTTGAGTGGTTGCAACAGAGACCACATGGCCTACAAAGTCCAAAATAATTTTCTTTCTGGCCTTTTACAGAAAAAGTTTGGTGATCCCTGCTCTAGAAGACTGCTTCCCAAACTTTGATGTGCCTAGGCATCACCTGCAGATTCTTGTTCAGTATATCTGAGAATGTCATTTCTCATCAGTTCCCAGGCAATGCCAATTCTGTTGGTGCTTGGACCACACTTTGAGGAGGAAGGTTCTAGAAATTCATTGGCCTGATGGGATATTGTTCTTATTGGAGGTAGAAATCTTGGCAGTTGAGAGCACTGGGTTCAAGTTCCATTTCTTTTATTACCTTGTTATCTTGGCAAGATACCTAATGTCCCCTAAGCTTTGGATTGTTGCTATGTAAAACAGAGAGGTATTTTGCTTCTCCAAAAACAAAAAGGTATTGTCTATAAAGTACTCAGCACAGGGTCTGGCCTAGAGTATGGACTCAGTACTTATTAGCAACTGGTATACTGGGCCTACCCTGACACGTGTTACGTTACCACATAGGGATCAGCCACAATTAGCCCTGGCAGGCCACCTTAAAGGCAGAGGTCTTTATGAGATTTTAAAGCCGCTGGAGGGCAGTTTTTGTTTGAAGGAAAGACTATTTATAGGTTGCTTTGGTTTTAAAAGTTAGTATTCAATTAATTAACCTAATTCTTCCTCAAGTTCAGCATTCAGATCTTACTATTCTATCATGTTTACAAATCTTCAGCCCACATTTGCAAACTTAAATAATTAAACTCTTTATATTTTAAGATGCTTTCATAAACATAAAATATTTGGTGTCTTTTTAAGTCACCTGACTTGACTCACTTCTTCCCCAAGGAAAATTCCTTCTTTTCCTTTTTAGTAATTCTTATAATTCTCACAAATCAAACTTATAAATGTGATGAACATTGTTGACCCAAATATCCAAAAACTGTGTTTTAATTTCATAAGGTTTCAGTTTCAAATGATAAATCTGTACCAATTACTCAATTAAATGTTTTAATTTGGAATTACAAGAACAACTTGTTAATTGGATAAGCCAAATTCCCTTAAATGTTCAAATGATTAAGGTATCAAATATTTATACGTTCCATAACGTAAATAATATAAAGTTTTTTTTATAGGTTCGTTTCTTTTAAACATTTCTGTACCTCATTGTAAACCTTACCAAAGTTAAAAGATGCTTACTCACTAATGAAACACTTGCCATTCTAAGGATACCTTGTCAGTTTATTGAGATCGCATGATAATTAAACATTTCAGGCAGGACTCAACTGGATTCTTGTCCTTGATGCTGCGGCGATACCTTGAACCTTATTTATAGTTACTATATCATTGACTTCATAAATTAATAAAGTGAGTGGATTCAAGTTAGAGATTTCAGAAGTCTAGAACATTCCAGGCTGCTCCATGTTTCCTGCATGACATTTTCATCTCTTTGTCTCTTAAGGTATCTAAAGGTCCTGCCAGCTAACCTTAACGACCTTGGAGCTTGTTGGAAAATGGCATCTTTTCAAAAACTTCCTATCTCTGAAGGCCACAAATTTTCTAGATATTAAAATGAAAATCTGTTTAATTTTGGATAGCTTGACTGATATGTGGTCACAACTTCTAAGATCTTTCTGCCAGTAGGGTTGGCCCAGGTCCTTAAACTCTTTGGGTGTTGAAGGCTACCAAAGCAGTTAAATATTATCTATTTAGTGTGTTTGGCTAGCCTAATTATATGGGGGAAGTATTAGAGTTGGTTGAGATTGTCTAGATTGTCAGTTCAGTTCTTTCATTATTAAAGAAGAGAAAAGACAGATGTTTACAGTTCAAGTTCAAGGTCAGTCAGAGAAGGCGTATGCTAGATTAGGTGGTTGAGTGTTGCTTGGGAGACTAATGCTATTCACAGTTCCCCTCTTTTCATACCTAAAGTTCCCATAGACACTTATCTCAGTTGCTATGAGAGAAATGATGCAGAATAATTATTTTAATTTTTATCTATATTTTGTTATTTGAATATGTGAGCAGGTCTTGGATTATATTGCCATAATTCATTTGCAAGGCATTTGTATAAAAGACAGTATTACTCCAGTTTTAGCCATTTCATAAATGCCTGGATTGTGTACCAGGTTTAGATGTTACCACTGGAAAAAGCTTTTCTGGGATTGAATTGAATTGCAATGTTTTTTATTATAAAAATTGATTTCACTGTTATATAACTTTATGAGCTAAAGCTTTCCAGGAAGAAAATACTTTGATCATATCTTGCCATTATATTCACGTAAGGGGAGCCCATCTCTGCAGTCTAAAGCAAGAAATATTTTGTGTGGAATTCACACTCAGGCCATATCTTACCTAATAGGGCTTTCTCTGTTGGGTATGGATTTATTGTGTGGTTAAGGGTAAAAGAAAGTTTTTAGCCACCTGCATTTGGGAGTACCAGAAGTTAAACTCATCAATGCTGTTATAAGTACCAAATATGATCCTACTCCCTTGAAAGAAATTAAGAAATCAAGCCAGAGGTAGGAAAAAAAAAGAAATTAAGCCATTACCTTCTGTTAATGGTTATGATTAAAATTGCTGTGTTTTAGCCGATCTCTTTGTCTTTTCTTGAAATATATTTATCCACAATTGATAATTTTGAGCACTGAAAATAGTTTCAAATGATATATGCAGAGTTGAAAGCCATCCATTTTTTGACACATGATATAAATTTTTGTAGCATACCAAGATGCTTGATTTTCTTAGGAATTATCCACCTAGGATTTGTATTGCTTTTGAATTTCGTGCTCTCCTACCTGAGTTCTCACCTGGGCCCTGTTGTTGTTCTTGGTCTTGTTGTTACTGAAGCATTTGAGAATAAAATCAACCTTTAAAATTTTCATTAAGGTTCCAGATAATGTCATTGCTTCTCAGAACATTTGAATGGTCTAGAGTTCTGGGAGCTTTGCAAAACTATTGAAGTGCAGTTGAAAAACGAAGAGAGATGATTTAGCGTATCTTGAAAAAGAGGTCAGTCTTTTCATTTTGACTTAAGTTTCAAATTCAAATTCCCAAGTTAGCATTTGGCACTTAAAAGCTCAATGGTGGTAATTAGGATTTGACTCTAGTTCTTACATCCTGGAGTAGGAACAACTTCCTGATTAGCCAGGGTCTCTTAAAAATCTATCTGATTTACTTGTTCCTGGCTCTCTTTGATGCTAAGTGTCAGGATATGATTCCAGTAAACATATCAATGTACACCCTGATATATAATAATAGTAAATCTGTATTTCTCTGGGTGAGTTCTGACTTCAGCTTTCTTAAGGGCAGTGTAGGGGAAGGAAGACTTTTTCTCTACCCTCCGATAATTCAGTCTGTGAAATAAACCAAAAACAGGCAGACTAACAGGAGAAAATGTACACACATTTATTTCAGGGACAGGGACATTGCATGAAAGCAAATTGAATACCCAAAACCTGGCGAGATTTAGAAGCTTATATACTCACTTCTTAGGGGAGAGAGGAGGGGGAATGTAGGCAACTTAGGGGAAAGTAAGTGATTTCTGGGAAAGGAGAGTGAGCCCTTAGAAGAACAGGTGACAGCCTGAGACAAGGTCTGTCTGGGTGTGGCGTTGACCCAGTCTCCTCTCCTGCAACTCAAGCCAATCTTCCTGGTTGATGTGATTCCCTTGGAGGGGATTCAAGACAATTGAGTTCCTTTTGGAGGATCTGTCTTTGGGTAGCTAAGGGGAGCTCAGGAGAAGCCTCTGCCTGTATCCACTGTCACCCAAGTCCCCTCAGTTTGAAGTAATCAGCATACCAAAGAAGCATATCTGGGATGGCATTTCCTGAACTCCTTAAGCAGTAACTATTTCCTAAGTCAGTTTGATCCACTCATTTAATCTCTGTTCATTCCATGAGTCAATAAGTATTTGAGGGTCCTCTGTATTATACCGGGCACTGTGCTGGATCTGGGGTTGCAGGGATGGATGAGCTTGGGTCCTACTATCACGTGGTTTTATATTCTAGAAGGGTAGACCAACGTGGAACAGATAATCATGGGATCATTTAGCCACCGTTGCGAAGAGCAAATACCATGTGGTGCTTAGTAAAGTGACCTTCACTCAAAGACCATATGATTAAAAATTATTGGTAATAATTGGAGAGGAACTTCCAAGATGCACTTAGTTCAACTTAGGCTGCTCTGCAGTGTGGACTAACTTGTTTTGAGAGCAATTTCCTATGTGTTTGTCACTTACGCAAAGGTTCAGTCTCTGGAAACTTTTAAAAAATTGGGATTTCAATACTGTCAGCCAACAAACAGAAATACTATGAGTTATCCTAATATTCCCCCACTATGTGTGAGGAGGATGCAGTTTCTGCCTGTTTCCTACTATTATCACAAAATTAATATATCTGTGTGTGGTGTGATCATTTGTATGCATTAATATGCATGTGCGCTGAGCTCCATTTTTTTCCTTGAGTTGAAACATTTATTTTCTTTGTCCATGATTTTTTTAAAAAAATTTTTCACTCTTTCACAACACTGATTCTATGAAGATGCTAAGTTTCGTTCTAACACTTCTGCAGTGATAGATTCAAACCCTTGAAAGGGTCCTAAGTATGGCCCTAGCAAAGAAAAGTCACAAGGGACAAGATGCACATGGCAGTCACAAATGGAAGGGACTTACCTGATTTCCTTTTTCACGAGCCCTAATTCTGGTCCTGGTCCTTCCACTGTCCTAGTAGATCTTTCTCATCATAGGAAATGACAGACACATCAGGCATCAGAAGCACCAGAGAATAAGTAGTTTCTGGTATACTTTTCATCAACTGATACCAAAAATTTATCAGTCCGTTTGCCCGTCTCCTACTATGAGGAGGGCAGGGATGTCGCATGAGGGCTTTCGGCAATTGTAGAAGCCTGAACCACGAGGTGGAACATTTCTATCTCATCCAAATGACGAGACGTCATTCAAATGTGAAAATAGCCAAGTGCCAGCGTGCAGATTAATGCTCCACGATGAAAGGATGTGCAGTCTGTCTGCTCGCGCCCACTCGCACATTTGCCGACAAACACATTCTCTCCAGGTGGAGTCCCTCCCTCCCCCACTTCTGGCCAAGACTCCCATTTGGGAAGCATTTCCAGATACATTCAGGTGCTGACATCTTAAAGGATGAGAGTAGCTCTTAGGAACTCAGGCAGCTGAGAGTTTCCTAGGCTGCACCCCAGACTGGCATTTGATGCCGGCGGCCATGCAAGCTCACCGTCCGCGCACATCCTTCCATAAATGCCGTTATCTCCCTAATGGGGTACCCTGAAATGCCACCTTGGAGCAGTTCAGGTATTTGCCAAGCCAGATAAATTTGGCAACAGAGATCTGTGCTGTCGGTCTTTTTTTTTTTTAGTGTAAATTAATGGTGCTAATTCTTTTTTTTTTTTTTTTTTTTGAGACAGAGTCTCACTCTGTTGCCCGGGCTAGAGTGAGTGCCGTGGCGTCATCCTAGCTCACAGCAACCTCAAACTCCTGGACTCAAGGGATCCTTCTGCCTCAGCCTCCCGAGTAGCTGGGACTACAGGCATGCGCCACCATGTCCGGCTAATTTTTTCTATATATTTTTAGTTGTCCAATTAATTTCTTTCTATTTTTAGTAGAGACGGGGTCTTGCTCTTGCTCAGGCTGGTTTCGAACTCCTGAACTCAAGCAATCCGCCCGCCTCGGCCTCCCAGAGAGCTAGGATTAC
>CAUYSK010056941.1:0-11831 GCA_963575035.1 Avahi laniger | reverse complement strand
AATCCGCCGCCTCGGCCTCCCAGAGTGCTAGGATTACAGGCGTGAGCCACCGCGCCCGGCTCCAGATTAATTTTTGAGTCAGTAGGTGATGCTCGTGGGTGAGAATCAACCACACCCTCTATGATTGAATCAGTAAATGCTGTAACAGGTGTGCAAATTAACCTCCCTGTCAGTATGTGGTGTTCGCTGGGGGGAACAAGCTGCGCTGTTGTTTTTCGATTCTGTGACCAGCTCTAGTTCCTCTGGAGAAGCCCTCTCATGCCCTTGGTGGTAGGTGGGGCTCTGGTACTTCCAGATGAGTCTTTTATTCATCACCACAGCAGAGGCAGGTGAAGGAGTGAGGGTGGGTGGGATTAGGTTGGATGAATCTGTCCTTCAGCTCCGCAAATACTGGTAAGGGATATGCAGAGGTTAAAGGACCATTCCCCACCTCAGGGCTAAGCTGGGCAGGAGTGGCTGAAGTGGCCCCACTTAACTAGAGAGTCTGCATGTGGAGACAGGGCTGTCTGAGAGCCACAATCTGGTAGTCTGGAGCAGGTCTCACTCCTTTCAACCCTCCCCTATTTCTCAGTTTCTCCCGGCCCTCTGCCTGCAGGCAAGACCTCAAGTCAGCCAAGCTCTTCAATGAGTGTGATGCAGGCAGGGAGGTTCCCTGGTCAGTGTCCAGCCTGAGTTGGGAGTGCAGCCCTGCCGTGGGAGGCGGGGTACCTCACTAGCTCACCATAGCTAGGATCCACACTGCTCTCTCCCCTTTGTTCTGCCCCCACCCTTTGTTCTGCACCCACACCTTGTGAGACTAAGTCATGAGGGGATCCTCTGTGCCCTTGGGCGATGTGGCTTAGACTTGGATGTACGGGATCTAGCCCCTGAACCCATTCCCAGGACCCCAGGGATCAATCCCTGACCATGCCAGAGAAAAGAATGTTGGTTCCATGACCCCCATGGGGTGCCCAGGATGGTTCGATGTCCCTCTGCCTTGGGGCCTGTCTTGTTCTAATGTGGCTGCCAGATAAGCAGTAGCAGGGAGGGGCTGGCAAGCAGGGAACGTACAGTCCAATCACTCCTCAGTCCACTGCAGGACTCCAAAAGGGAAGTTCTGAGCCCCGTCCCTGTGGGAGCCTCTGTGTGTTGGCTCAATTGTCTCTCTCTGTAGCCATGGGAGGGGGAGGGAGAGGGGAGAAAAAGAGTCTGTGTCGAGGAAAGTCCACCTTCTGGTCATCTCCAACCCTCTCTCTGGGATGCAGTCCATCCTGAATGACCCGGCTCTGAAGTCACGCAGAACAGCCTGGACCTACTGGACTCCTGTGACTCCTACAGTCTGGGTTGGAGTTGAGATATGTCTGTGTGGGGATGCACAGGACGGACGCCTGGGGAGTTGAGGCCTCCAGGGAAGGTCTGAGGTGCCCTGTAGTTGTAGAAGCAGTGGGGTGCAGTCAGTGGGATGGGAAGTGCCCTGGGGTCCTGATGTTCTGTCCGCAGGCAGCTTCCTGCTCATTGGCGGCAGCAGTCTCTGGACTTGTGTGCGTGGAAGACTCTCGGTTGCTCAGGAGCATGCAGATGGAAGGTCGGGCCGACCTGACCCGAAAGACAGGTTCAGGGCTCGGGAGGCAGGAGGCTGCTAGGACCTGGAAGTGGGCTCTGGTAGGTGAGCTGGTACCTGCCTGCTAAGTACCAGGGCCCACAGTTGCAGGTCAACTGGGCAGAGAACGTGCCTCGCCTTTCCCCTCCCTGCCTCCAAGGGTGGAGCCTGCCGGCCGGGCACAAGAGCACTCAGCCGGGGGTGGGGTGCAGTCCGAAACCGGGGTCACCAAACAGGACCTCCAACCTGGAGGCCTTAAGGCTGGGGTGACTGGCCCTGGAGAGCGGGCATCGGGGCCGAGCGCTCAGGAAACCACCAGAGCCACGCAGGCAGGCGACTGACAGGCCACAAACTGCTTCTTCAGCAACAGGTCCCACAGGTTCACATCCGCAGGGCAGAGGTCCGGCTCTCTCAGTCCCACCCGGAGCCACCAAATGGCAGGCGGTTCCTGAGGGCGGAGCCGCACCTGCGTTCACCTCCCCTGCGCCGCTCCCCCGGCCGCCAGGGGCGCTGTCTCCGGTGGCCACCGGAAGTAGCTGCTCAGCCCAGTCCGTCTCAGCTCGGTGTCCCGGACGGCACACCCAGGAGGTCAGTGTCATCCGGCTGCGGCCTCTCCACGGAGCCTGCATCTCGGCGGCCTTGCACCGGCTTCAGGTGTGTCCCTGTGTGAGCGGTGGGAGGTGGGGACGGCGTCCTCTTGTGGGTCAGATTGTCGTGTGCCTGCCGTGGCCCTCCCTGCTCTATGTGGTATTTCTCTCGCTTCCCAGTCTTCGTGAATGTATCGCTCAGTCACCTTTTGTCCTACGCTGCGTGTTGCGCTCACGACGCGGTTGTCAGAGCGAGCGAGGCCCTGGTGTGCAGCCGTCTGCGCTCGTCACCTCCTTTCCGGGGAGCGGCGAGCTGGAGGCGCCGCTCATCCGCCATTTTCGCCCTCAAGCTTGTGATTTTTCATTAGAAATAATGCTGAGAATGGTCTGAAGTTACCAACTAAACAAACCTGATCTTAGATATTCAGTTTAATTATTTTAAAGCCTAAAACACTGAAGTTTATGCTTTACATTTCACCTGCGTATGTATGAGCTCCTCACACCAATTTCACATAACGCCTCGTGTGTATTCCCAACTTCTTCCCAAATGAAAGATCTGCAACAAAGTATTTTATAAAAGATGATAAATTTAGAACGAGGAGGGCTTTGTGAAACGAGGAGCACATTATTGATTCTTGAGCAGATTGAAAAGTAGGACATAAACTTTGAGAACAAGGTGAAAGCAGAGGCGATAACTATGAAAGAAAAATCTAGTAAAAAAAAGACTACCTTGTCAAACTTACTCCATCATGGAGGTAAATGTCACACCTGTCATTACTCAAAGAGCACACCTGAGAGGAAAAAGCACAAAGAGAGTACCAGTAGGAAAAGACCACCTGCCACCCATCAGAAGTGATTAAAACTACTAGCCGGTGGGGCAGCCATGACAAGGGACCATCTGATCCTCATGAAATTTTCTTACAGTGCCCCTTAATTCCCTATTAGGAGTAGGAAGCCATTTAAACACCTACAGCTATGTAATGTGGACAGCCCTGCTGACAGGGCTGGGAGGGCATTGAGCAATTCTGCATTTGATCCTACTTTTTTCACAAAAAGGTGAATGTCATATATTTTAAACAGCAAGTTAAGGTTTGAGAATAAATATAATTTAACGTTTGGTTCTGCTTTGGGAAATCTGTTTCTGAGGCATTTATGAACAGTTGAAAGGCTCATTCCAAAATGGAATGGACTGCCCTGTCACGGTTCAGTCCATAGCTGGACTTTGAAGTGTTGCCCCAGGTCTTGGGCTCCTGGCTTGGAGGAATCGCAAGCCTTGGCCCACGCCTTGGAGTAACGACAGACACTCAGCAAGTATGTGTGAAGAATTTATTGCGATGAAATTAAAAGGCTGCAAAGTATATTTCCTAAGGGGAAATGGGTCTGTCTCCGTGAGTGGAGAAGACCTACTTCTCTACTTAACATGTCTATCTCTTTAGTAAATTTTTCATTCATTTCCTGCATTGTTTTCTGGTTTCTTTGAGTTGGTTTTCCATTTTCTTTTGGATTTCATTGAGCTTCGTTACAATCCATATTTGGAATTCTTTATCATTTGTGTATTTTCATTTTGTTTGATGTTCATTGCTAGAGAGCTGGTGTTCCCTTTTGGGGGTGTCCTTTCACTCTGATGTTTCATACTTCTGGAGTTCCTTCTCATCTGGAACAGCTGTTGCATCTTGTTTTTGGACTTTGTTTTCCTGGGGCTTTTTTCCCCCCCTCACTCATAAGGGTGTGTCTGCAGCATGTGTTGAGTAAGACCCTTTGGCTTTTCTTGTGGGTGCTTTGATGGCGATCTAGGTTCTGGATGGATGCCTTGGTTATAGATATCCTTAGTGTGGTAGTTTTCTCAGTTGTTAGTTTTTTGTAGGCTGTAGCATTGGTGAGCTGTGTGTGTGGGCAGATTCTCTCCTCTCTTTGATGAGAGAGGATGGAGGTCTCTGGAATCCTTTCTTTCACGGGCCCTGCGGTCGTCTTAACAGTGTGAATTGTATTGGCATGCCCAGTTCAATCTCTGAGACAGTAGGTGGTGCTTGGGGTGAGAATCAACCACACCATGTATTATTGAGTCAGTAAATATTATAAAGGGCTGTACAAACTGCCCTTCCTGACAGTAGGTGGCATTTGTCAGAAATAACAGTCTGTCTTTGGGACCTGTGACCAGCTCTAGCGTCTCAGGAGAAGCACTCAAATACCCCCAGTTTGGGGCAGGGCCCTGGTACTTCTAGGTAAGTCCTTATTCTCCACCACAGCAGAGGCAGGTGGGGGAGTGAGGCTAGGCCAGACTAGGTTGGGTGGGCTTGCCCTCAGGCTACACGAAAGCTGGTAAAGTAGCTGTCTTGGCAGCAGGGGTCGAAGGTCCATGCCCAGGCCCTTGAGTAAAGCCACAAGGGTGGCCCAACCTAGCCAGAAAATCTGCTTGTGGGGAAGGGGCCATTTGAGTTTCATAATCTGGCCGTCAGAAATAGGTTTCGTTCTTTCTCCCCTCCCCAACTCTGCAGTCTCCATTGACATCTGCTGGTAGGCGGGAGCTCAAACTACCTGAGTTCACAAGCAGTGGTGCTGCAGGCTGCGAGCCCCCTGTCCAGGATCCTGCCCTGTGCTGAGAGCGTGGCCTTTCTGTGGGGGCAGGGTGCTCCACGGGTGTGCTGCAGCTGGCACCCACACTGCACACTCTTTTTAGTTCTGCCCATGAGGGCTCTCTTGCCTCCCAAGATTAGTTCACAAACCTCCCCTCCTGAGCAACATGATCAAGTCCTGGGGAGATGAACTCTGGCCTGCAGACTTGTCTCCAGTCCCCAAGTATCAACCCTGACCAAGCCAGGGAGAAGCATACTGGTCCCGAGTTGTCTGTGGGGTGCTCAAGCATGTCTGATGTTCCTCTGTTTTGGGGTGTGCCCTGCTCTGATGGAGCAGCTGAACAAGCAGCACTGCAAAGTGCAGAGCAGGGAGCTCACAGTCTGAGCACCTGTTAGTCCTCTGCAGGTCTTCAAGAGGAAAGGTTTGAGCCCCACTCTCTGTGGAAGCCTTTGTGTAGTGGATTCCCCAACAGAGGGGAAGCAGTCACCCCTGGGAGCCCCTGTTCAAGCATCTCTCTTGGCAGCTGTGGGCAGGGGAGAGTCTGAATGGAGGAAAGATAGCACTCTTGTTGTCTCTGTCCCTCTCTCAGGAAGGCAGCCCGCCTGGAATGTCCAGGCTCCAGGGTCACGCAGATTCCCCTGTGGCTCCGGCTTACTGGGCTGGAGTTGATAAATGTTTGTGTGGGAATGAGTGACATGAAAACTGAGGGGCTGAAGTTCCCTGGGGAGGACAAAGGAGCATGGTGGGTGGAGAAGCAATATGGCACCTGTCATCTCAGCTTGGGTCTGCATTGATGGGAAGTAACCCCAAGGGGGCTGGCAGCCTGGTGCTTTGTCCTCAAGAAGCTCCCAGTTCACTGGTGGCAGCAGCTTTTGTACTCATGAGGGTAGAAGAGCCCTCCAGCAGCTGGGGAGCCTGCTGCCTTCCGGAGACATGAGGAGGGGAGAAGCAAACCACCCTACCCTTCTCATTGGGCACCAAGCCTCTCAGCATCGATCTCTGCCAATATCTTGCTCCTTCTTGTTCTGCTCTGCAGCTTTTTCCCATGGAATCTCTGGAAGGTTCTGGCACTTTTCCCTCAGAATTATACCCAATCTATGTTTGTTTGTTTTTTCTTTTTCATCTAAAAGTTTTCCTTCTCTCTGAGATGATTTGGCAGCCGATGTCTCTGGTCAGCCATCCTGTCTCCAACCACCTCATGGAGTTTATCATCCAGCTTCAACCTCACATTTTGTTTTTAACAAACTTTTCTTGGAGGTAGGGTAGCTAATGAACACTTTATCAGTTTTTTTAATGAATTAACACTTTGATTTCTCGAGCAGAACAAATATGCTACTTAAGGGTTTTCAACATACCTCTCAACTAGCAAAGGAAATCAAATTTGCTCTGAGATAATAGTAAATGGATTGAGATACTTCAGTCTCCTCATATGAATCCTATACTTCCGCTTCCTTTTCTGTTTTGCTGCCAAGAGCAAATATTCTAAATTATTAAGGTGTTAAAATTATATTTGTGATAACATATAGAATCCCTTTTCTGCATAATTGAATAAATGAGATGTAACTAATAGTTTCTTAAAGCTACTGCATTGTAAAGAACAGTGAACTATTTTTTACATTTGTTTTTTTAAAAAGTATGTTATTATTTTGACTATTTAAGGATATCAACCATAAGCTCAATAGAATATGCAGAACAATATCAAATGAATACTTAGTGACAGTGGCACTTACGTAATAGTTTTCTATTTTCCCACTCGCATATTATTTGCCGGTTGCAGCTCAACAAATGTTCTAGGAAAACCATCCCTCATTTGTATAATTTAGAAGTTATGTGTAATGTAAGCCCAACACCAGTTAAAGTGTATAAGAGAAATAATTCAAGATAACCATATAACTCTTTTCTCACTTTCACACAAATCTTCTTCCTTACTCTGTTACTACAATAGAAACATTAAAATACATAAACATTCAGGTGGAAAATGAAGGATTCACTAATGCCCTATAGAAAGAAGTTCAGAGCCCTGTGAAGGTTACTATAATACATACAGCTGCTTGGATCATCTTTCTCTTTAGTGTTGATTAGACAACCCTGCAAGTGCTAAGATTCAATTAGAAAATACAGTTTAAAATTTTAGGCATATATCTTATTTTTCTCTACTTGGGTAGCAGGAAGAAATAGAAAATGAAATTTTGTGACATGGCAAAAAGGAGTTCTAAGGTTAGCAGAAGAAGAAACAAAGGATTCCATTCGCAAAGCTAAAACACAGCTTCTACATTCTAGGAAAGGTTTTAGGGCCATATATCCATTTTCTCATTTGCTCTTCATACCAAACCTGTGACCTGTGTACATACTGTTGTTTTCCAGAGGAGGATCTGTGATTTTAAAAGGTTCAGTAACTTGTCCAAACTTATTATTATGACTGTGCAATAATCAAGTAGCAGAGTCAGAGTCCTAAGTCACTCTGATTCCAAGTCTGTTGCTCATTTGTCATGGTCATGGCAATGTTGGTGAGGCCACACTCAAGGACTGAGCATTCAATGGATGGTGGCCTTGGGCTAAGGCATTTTAATAAGAAGGAGAATAATCTCTAAGATACATTATTAATTAGCAAATTCCTAGGTGAAAGCAAATGGAACGCATGGAAAACACACTCCAGCCTTTGATCTTTGTATTTTCAGCAGGCAGGATTAACATAGTTTCCCCTTTCTATGTGTAGAATATGGGTGGCTATTGTTTTACCATAAGGGTTGTTATTAAGTTAGGTAGTGCAGTGCTATGTCTATAGGTTTTTCATCAAGAGAGTTTAAATGCTGTTGCAAAAAGTGGCCAAGCATTATGCTTCCCACTAGCTTACCCACTTTTCCTGCATTTCTTTCTTATTTCCATGCTGAATGTCAATTGTGTAGGCAGATCAAATAGTAAAGTTGATTCTGGCCTTATTGTTCATTGTTTTCCTCCGAGGGTGTCTTGCCTCTAACTGTGCATGATGCTGCACTCTAATCTTATGCCCAATTAACTGTTTCCAGAATATTTCAATGTTTTCCTTGTCTAGGAACAAGTCTCAAATAGAGAATCTTCCCAGTTCTGTACCTGGTCAAAGATCAAGGTGGTGACTAGAGCACGTGACAGCCCTCAGTATCCTGTGGGCCAGCGCTGCAGTCAGTACACCGAGTGCGTGTCTTTTTATCTGGATCCAGTAGATAAATGTTCCTAGTTTGGCTGCTGGAATGGTTAATTTTATGTGCGATCTTAACTGAGTTAAGGGCTGCCCATAGAGCTGGTAAAACATGATCTGGGGGTGTCCGTGAGAGTGTTTCTGGAAGAGATAAGCATTTGAATTGGTGAGCTGAGTAAAGCTTGCGGCTCTTCCGCAATGTGGGTGGTCGTCATTCCATGCATTGAGGGCCTGAATAAGAACAAAAAGGTAGCAGAGGGGAAAATTCTCTTTCTGCTTGAGACATCCATCTCTTTCTGCTCTCCGACAGAGGACTCCTGGTCCTTGGGCTTTCGGACTCAGATGGGTGCCTACACCAACGCCCACCACTGCCGTCACCAATTTCTCAGACCTTCGAACTGGAGCTGAATTACACCACCAGCTTGCTGGGCTCTCCAGCTCACCTCCACAACTGCACAATCCAATTCTAATAAATATTCTCTTAGATCTAGGTCTATTTCCTGTTGGTTCTGTTTCTCTAGAGAACCCTAACTAATTCAGCAGGGTATTCACCTAGCAACCTAGTCTTCCCATTCCCCTCATAACTTTGGTTTTGGAAACTAACGGTGATAGCTAGGTAGTGAATGTGGAAAGAAGAGCACCCTCTTATTTCCTGCTAGAGGATTGCGTCACACAGTTCTGTATGCAGTGATAACAGAGGTCAGTGTTAGTAGTCTTGTTGCTTCTGTGGACAGAGGCAGTGAGCTTTGAAATCCAAAATCCTTATTTCAGTCACTTTTTTAGCACTTAACTAGCTTTGTGACCAAGGGGAAGTCACTTAAACTATGTAAGTCAAGTGCACCATATCTGAACTGGGAATAATGATCTCTAGTGCACCTAGTATCTCTGACGCCTGGGTTTGTGCTTGTGCATGCATAGATACATACAGAGACAGGAGTTCATCACTAGCTGCCCAGTTGCTTTCATTTACTTTAGCAGATATAAATATTTATATTTATAAATAGTATGTGCCTGACTAGAAAATATTTAACTGTAAAGTTCTGTGCTCAAACACAGTATTTTTACCTGCTGAGACAGGTCAAAATGTAATCTGGGAAGCATAAATCAAAAACAAAAAATTAGCAGGTACTCCCCCAAAGAATGCCACACATGTAATGAATACTAATATGAATCTTCATGTAAAACTTTTTTGCAGTTACTTTTAGCTTCAATTTTTGTCTCTTTGATTTACTCTATTAGATATATTTATTCAGTTAACAAAAGTTAGAGGAAATCCAAAGATATGTAAAAGCTATCATTTTGCTCAGTTCTCAGAGCTTAGTTTCTTCAAATTGATCTTTTTTCCTTCAACTAGATCTTTCAGTGCCTGCAGGGCTTTTCAGAATGAAGACTTGAAAAACTAGGTTAGTGGGATAGCACACAGATTCACCTTTGAAAAAATAATTTTGAAATTTTTTGTGATAAATTGTATTCAAAATACAATTGTCTTTTAATTAGATATATGTTCCTTTATAATACTCTGATAAGCATTTTCGAATTTGCTGCAAAATTGTTTTGTTTGCTGAAGGATAAGCAGAAATATTTTCTCCTGTAGAAATGGCTGCTTTATTACTATACAGTCATGTGTCACTTAAGGATGGGGATATGTTCTAAGAAATAAGTCATTAGACGGTTTTGTTATTTTACAAACATCACAGAGTGTATACTTAAACCTAGATGGCATAGCCTACTACACATCTAGAATCACCATTTCATATGTGGCCTGTCATTGACTGAAACATTGTTATGAGGGACATGCCTATAGCAATATGCCTTGACATGCAGAGTGGTATTTGTGTTAGCCAAAAAGAGTCAACAGCCTAAATGTACACTGGGATAAAACGATTAAATAAACTACAGTACACCTATTTGATGCAATATTCTGCACTCATTAGAAAATTTGATTTGGCAAGATTAATGTGATGTGAGAAAGCTCATGATACACTGTTAAATGAAAAATTCAAAACTCTATATTTCTAATCCTAATTGGTATAGCTCTAATTTTTATGGCTCTACTTTACCTAAGTATCTGTATATCTACATATGCATAGATTTATTTAGTATTGAGGAAAATGGGAAGGAAGCCCATTATAATATTAACTCATCCTAAGAGATTAATTTATTAATGATTTTAATAGATTTTAATTAGGATAAAGATAATGTGTTATTTTAAAAATAATCACTAACACAAGGAATTGTAATTACCCACCTAAATATAGCATCTTGGAACACTTAAAAGTACCAGTTTCCAATAGTCAAACCACTTTTGAAGGTAGACATATGTGTTCTTGCAGTTCTTGAACTGGTGTCCGAGGAGACTGCTGGGTGGTGCTCCTTCAGGTAGTCCTGATTGCGCACCTCCTCTGTGGCCGAGGACTCTGCATATCAGAGAGGGCTTGTTTGCCCAGACTACATATGGTTTTCTGAATGTGGTGCTGGAGTATTGATTTAGTTTATTATAATTAGCTTTTTACAAATTATCACACCATTTTAGACATGTTGCATGTACAGAATAAAGCAAAGCATAATTTCGTATCATTTTTATAACATTTTGTTCATAGTAATGAGTAGACTATTTCAGTTTAAAATGGAATAATGCTGAATAAAATCATTATAATAATGAAGAGTTTCATGAAAAGGATATGATCTAAGCATATTGCTGGGTGCTTAAGCTTCTTGCACGGAATTGGCCAGTAATGGGCATATTTTGTAAAGGTGGGAATAATGGATGAATATATAACAGCACCAAAATCTGGTTTATAAAAACAATGTAAAAGGTGACAAATATTACTGCTTATTTAAAGTATTTAAAATATCATCTAGAAATAAATTTCCCTCTTCACCATATATAGGCATAATTAGTAGCTGCCATCTGTTTCATTATATCTTTTGTGTGTTTTAGTGTTGGTTTCTATAAAATCAAATAAATATGTAAAATGCCAACTCAAATCTGAAAATTCAGGATGAATTCAGTAATTTGAATCAATGTATTCCATTAGTTGACTAAGAGGTTAGTTCACAGCAACTTTATTTAGCTTGTAAGACCTAAGAACAGGACAGGTTTGATTTTTTCCTATCAAGTATTATAAATATACATTCAAAATACAATCAAGGGTCGCAAAGCAAAGATCAAACTCGAGTTTGGACAAAAAGAAAAGCAAAAAGAAAGAATGTCCTGCTTACCCAATTGTAAAATTTAAAGCACTGAGCACACAGCAAATAATCTCAAAACAGATTTTGAATCCGTATTTTAACACTGAAAGAAAAAAAATAAGAGAATGAAATTAAGTGAGTAAAATGAAAAACAGAAGAAAGATATGATCTAAGAGGAAAGAAAGGCAGGAAGAGAAGGCTCGGATTTTCAACCAGGGAGAAGAAATGAGAAAGGGAGAAGGGAGGGGAGCACTTTGACGTAATTAGTATTACCCTTACCTTACAAACGACGAGGATGGGGCTGGGAAAATTTAGTAACATGCCCAAAGACAAAAAAGGGCAGCTCCAAAATTCCAGTTGAGACCATCTGACTCCCAGGCCTGTAAGTCTCAGAGTTGGAATTTGAATCCCGAGCTCCCAAGTCCTTCCCTGGTGCTCCTTCCATAAGGACAGAAAGAGAAAGGCTCTTCCCATCTGGATCTACTGTTACTTTTGTTTTGTTCTACCACTAGAGGGATTGGCGTGGATGCGGAGAGATAGGAACACTCATACACTGCTGGTGGGACTGCAAATTAGTGCAACCTCTGTGGAAAGCAATATGGAGATACCTCAATGAGATACAAGTAGAATTACCATTTGACCCAGCAATCCCGTTCCTGGGCATCTACCCAAAAGAGCAAAAGTCGCTCTATGAAAAAGACACCTGCACTCGAATGTTCATAGC
>CAUYSK010056940.1:0-106094 GCA_963575035.1 Avahi laniger | reverse complement strand
CAATTTGATGGCGAGTACAAATGGATCCCGTTCTTCTGCTCTTGTGGTGCCTCACTTTGGATGATGGGCCTAAGTTTAGTCCAGGAAAGTGTAAGAGGTACTAGATCATCGTCATTTCTTATGATTGAGTAATATTCCATTTAAAATTTTTGCTTATGTATTCACTCTCCAAAGCACATTGTTCCAAAATGTAAATGTAAGCAAGTGTTCTACATTACAGTTAGTAAATTATTTTATTGAAGGATCTGAACAAACAAAATGCTGAATGAAAAATACATTCACTTGACAGCATTTTCTAAAATCATAGTTAAAAAAATAATATCTGTGAAAAACAACTATGCTCCCCAAAATAAAATTTTCACTTTTGTAACTACCACAACTCAAATTCAAATGAAAACTTAATCCAAGCAAGTATTTTCTAGTGTGTTTGGAAAAAAAATCTAAGCATTGGCTTTCAGCAAGTTATATGAACATTAGCTAACCTTTGTTTATCAGGCCACAAAAAGCACATAATCATTACGAACAGCACTTTAATTCTTACTTTTGTTTGACTTAGATTGTTGCTTTTTCATATTTGTATGTTTTCTTCCTTTTATATTTTTATAAATAAGTATATTGAAAAAATTATCAAGAGTATAAGATGTAATAGGCAAATGGAGCACAGAGTTATATAAAAATAAAAATAAATAGACCTCTCCCTCCCCTGAAAGAAATACCATGAATGTGAGCAACACAGGAAAAGAATATGAATTAGACATGAAATGGGCTGTTAGTAGGAAGCTTTGAAGGCAATCATGGGAAGATTTGATATAATTTGTCAAGAGATGTGTTGCTACTAGAGAGTTTGAAACTAAAAGGTTATCCATTCAATATTACATTGTGATAGAGGCCCTCATGCTTTTTCCAATAAAGAGTGTATTATGGGAGGACTAAGAGGATTAATGAGAAGTAATTTTAATAACATAGTGTTAGAGTGATATCTGTGGCTACTGGAATTGAGAGGAAATGTAGGATCATACAAATATTATCTGCACCTATCAAATCATTTTCTCCATTCCAATGTGGGAATAAGTAAGGCATAAGATACACATTTTCATTCCAAAAAGGAGAAATCAGAAATAATAAAGGGGCCATTGGTCCCAAACAAGCCCAAAACTTAGCAGGGCAAAATTTCATTAGATATTAGGCTCCAGAATTATCCTTGGCCATCCTGGCCTGGGCCCATAGTAGCAATGTAAGCTTTCTTGAACTGCCTTCAGGGTCACTGGATAAATTCTGTTTTAGGGTTATCCAGAGAAACAGAATCAATAACATGCGTGTGTATGATTAATAATATGTATGTGTTTATGAATTGATACAATGTGTAAACAGTTAAAATAACTGTGATGCATCTCTAACAGGTAGTGTTTTCATTTTACTTGATTTATGGTTAAGGAAAAAAGGAATAGGAAGACAATATTATTTTTTGAGTATTTGTTACTTACTAGTCATTGTCATGAAAACTTTATATAGACAATCTCATTTACATGTATTTCTTAAAATCAATCAGAATATTATGTAGTTCTTAAAAGTGTATAGTTCTTTCTTTATTTTGAGGGTAAAGAAACTGAAGTTCAATAAGTATATGTGCTTTTTTCAACACTAAACAGGGTGATCAAAGAGAATCTTTTTTTAATAAAAATTGTTGCCATTGTTGCTGGTACAAATAACTCACAATAACTTTGGCTAACTTTAGCAAAAGGTACAAGAAGGACATATGAGAACTAATAGAATAGAGGGGAAATGTAAGGTATTGCTTCATTAAAGATGAGAGCCTAAGCATACACTTAAGTCCAGTAGCCAAAATTAATGGCTGGTCCCCTAAGGACTCTGCCTTTGGTGTGAAAAGCTCCAAACATTTTCATTCTTTTTTACTCAAGATTTAAATTCCTGACAGTTGGGGATTGAGTAGCCTCGCCTTCCTCATATATCCAACGATTGACTAAGGAATGACAGGGTGCTTTGAATAGCAGTCCCACCAAAGCTGAATTAAAGGGGTAAAGCTGGAAAACCAAACTCAACTAAAATGCTATTATGAAAAGAAGGGGAAGAGGAGTAGTTACTGGGCAGACAAAACCCAAAGATATCTGCTAGAGCTAGTAGGTGTAAAGATAGAATTCTAATCTGAGCTTGAATGAAAAGTCTACTGCATTCTCATAGCCAACAACTATTACTATGTTTCTTTTCCAGCTGAGAATTATAGATTTTTGTCTACTACCCATCAGAGTTCAACTATCCTCCACAATGAAAATTTGACTTCAAAATATACTTGAATGTTCTTGACATAAGAAATTTAGTCTCTGCAGTAAATGAGATGCCAATAGTCATATATATATATATATATTTGATAAGAAAACTAATGGGAGAACAAATCACTATAAGAAGAAATTTTCTTTCTAAGAAACCTCTTGATAAGAACATTATCCTTAGTATGTTGTTAGGAAAGAATTCTGATGAAATCCTTAATCACTGAGTATAATATCTCCTATAAAAAGCTGAGCCCTCAAGATGTCATTGAAAAGGAATAATAGTTTGAATTGTAATTTAATCACCATGTTTTCAATGCATTCCATCTCCCTGACTTCTACTTTAGGAATCTTTATGTAGCTCCTAAATAGGGATATACCTTGACCTTACATTGTCAGCATAATTCATGAATAGAGATTATAAGATAATGTATTTTAAAATCTTCAGAGCCAAGATTCTTATTCCAATATTATTCTGTTCATAATTTCTGAAATCTAGTTTTAGCTTGATTTTTACATCATGTACATATTTTCAATGAATTATTTTTATAATAATTGTCATTAAATTCAGTATGACAAAGAGAAAGAATTAAAAAAATAGAAACATTTTCTATACTGCTTGGATTTATTTTTTCCAGTGATAACACTAATAATTTTCACATAAAACATACTTACTTCTTGCCAAGTAGTGTTTCTAAAAACATAATTTGTTATGTCTGTATAATTGCTATTATATTCAGAGTAAAATTAAGTACAGTGTGATTAGATATACTGGTCTTACTATTTGTCATTGATGGAATTGTATCACACCAAAAAAGACATGTTGAAGTCCAAAGACACTGTACCTCAGAATGTGCCTTATTTGGAAATAGGATCATTTGTAGATGTAAACAGTTAAGATAAGGTCATAATAAAGCAAAGTGGACAATAATTCATTATGACTGGTGCCCTTAGAAGAAGGTGGACATGTGAACACACACAGGGAAATGTCATATAATTATGAAGACAGTGATTGGAGTTAGCCTCTGCAAGCCAGAAATGCTAAAGCTTGCCAACAAACCAGCAGCAGCTAGGAAGAGATAAGGAAAGTGTCTCCAACAGGTTACAGAGGGAATATGGACCTGCCAACACCTTAATTTTAGACTTCCAGTCTCCAGAGCAAAGAGATAATACGTTTCTGTTGTTTGAAGCCACCCAATGTGTGGTACTTTGTTATGTCAATTTTTCAAATCTAATACAACATTATAGAGAGCACTAGAGATATTAGACCTAAAAGCCAACCAGAAATGACACCTTTTAAATATATAGGAAAGAAAATTTAAAGTGCCTTTTCAGATTAGCAGCTTTTAAAACTGATAGCTGTAGAGGAGGTGGGTACAACTTTGGCACCATGACAATGCTCACCCAAAGTCAGAAGACATGTTGACACAAACCTGGAATTATATCAGACCTTTTCAAAAACATTTACATTTTTGTGTTAGGATCTGTTTTCAGCTTCTTTCCATGACTTGTAAGATTGTTCAGCTCATTTCCCTTTTGGCTCTCTATTTTCTCTTCCTAATAATTCCCCATGTTTTCTCTTGGTGAATTCGCCAAGTTCCCTTTTACCTTTTATCCTTTAAACATTCCATTCTCTTTGAAATGCATTCCTCCCTTTTCGCTTAGTTAATATCTATGCATCCAACAAGTCTCTGTTGAAATTTCTTTTTCTCAAGAAAGGTTTCCTTAGCCATATCTTCCTCCCTAACAAAACTAGACTATGTTACTAGATTACTAGATTTTTGTTAGCTTCTTTTGTTATATATCTCTCTTGTAACTCTATTCTTCTTTTTCAATATTACACATCACACTTTTCATTAAAAATGTTTTCCCGTGAAGGAGGACTTTTATTTTTATCTTTCTTATAACCGACAATCCAGTCTTACAAAGTTCTGAGTACATACTAGGTACTCAATACGTTTTAGTCAGTTTAATGAAAACTGTGGCTCAAGGAAGATAATTTCTTCTAACATCTTTAGGCATATATGAGCATTTAATATTTTTTAATAAAAAATAGAGCCATATGAATGAAAACATTAATTCTGACATGGTAGTATTATTCATAATACATTTTTATCTATTAACACAATGGCTCATATAAAGAAGTTAAATGATTCATAATTATGTTAAAATTATGTAAATATAGAAATATAAATTCTGTAAAATTTATATTTACTTCATTTAAATTTTAAAAAATTATCAGGATTCTAAAAGGGGGATAAATTTATAAGCCCCTCTTTATTAATTTATATATCAACGTTATTTAACAAATGCCACACTATTCCTAGTATTAACAAGTTTGAAAAATATAAAAAAATGTAATAAGACTATAGGCACAGTTCTGATTCTTACAGTCTGTATGCCTACACTACTGGAACAAACTCCTAAACATTTATTTTACAAAATTTACTCAAATGATAATTAAAGTAATTTTCAACATTATATTTAATTCTCTAGAATACATTCAAATTATTCATTTAGTTTAGGGGTCAATATTTGTTTGGGGGCTAATTATCATTCTATTTTCTTAAAACATAGATTTTATATAAGTACAAATAGTCATTCACTTACTTTGAAGCATGTTATCTTACTAATTGTCTAATGCTGAATGTGGAACCCAGAAAATCAACTAAATCTGGAGTACTATATCATTCTCAAAAATTTTCCCTGACTCATTTTAGAAAGACGAAACTACCTCCAAACACCAGATACAAGTACAAATTTTAAAAATTCATCAATGAATTTTTCTATTATTTTTTAGAAAAAAAAAGACAATAAAAGAACTAGCTGTTATCTTTTGTTAGGGTAGGGGTTTATATAAATTATAGTCAAAAATCAAAAGTTAAATCTCTATATGTTTAAAATTTGAACGATAACTGTTAATACCGTCAGGTCTGACCTCTTGGTGGACTGTTTTCTTGGTCCTTTGGCTTCTTGCTTGGAAAATTCACAAGCAGGGAAGGTGCCATGGAATGACCACAACAGAAAGCAATTCCACACAAACATTTTTTATTGCGGAAAAGAATGAAGTGACACAAAGTGAGAGTATGTTCCAGAGAGTAATTGGGTCAGTCTCCATGAATGGAAAGAGACATTGAGTACTTCCAGGTGGTTTCCTTTTATTGGCCTGGTCTGGGGTCGGGTTTACAGGAGGTGTGGGATGTTTCCAGATTATTTATATACATGATTGACAGGTGTTCTTATAACAGAGTTTCAGCTCCAAAGGTGTGTATGCCTCAAACCCTCAAGTTCCTGCTCTTTGAGGTTGTTAGCTGCGTTTTCCCGCAGTCCCTTCCCTGGCTTCTCCGCCCCTAAGAACTGCCTTCCTGGCCTGTATCTTCAACCTTCAGATTTTGTGCCTGCCTACCAATACTTAAAAGAACACTCACTTATATAACACGATGTTATTGTAGCATTCTCACAATATATTTAAATCAATAGCTCGGTGTTCAAGATATAATTACGTCTAGCTTTTAAATCAGCCTAGTCTTGAATGCCCAACATTCTATCCTCTATAAATTGCTTACTTTGTTAGTTACTCTGGACCTTCTTATCAAGTAAGGAGATAGACTCATTTCAAAAACCAGTAGTATGCATTTAGAGTTGGTGTTGCACATAAATGAAATGTAGACATGGAGAATATAGGAGAAAAATAAAACTTTGATTTTCTTCATTTCTTTATCTGTGTTAGAAAGAGAATAGTAAAACTATGTATAGGATAATATACTACACACATAGAATAATCCTATACCAGGAATTGGGAAAACTTTTTCCCCATTTTAACAATGCCTAAAGTAATTTATAAATGTTTCCAAAAATTCCATCAATGTTAAAGGACTCCAATATATCCCTATGCATTTACAGAAGCTCATACCAAAACTGAGAGGAACAAAAGCCAAACTCAATATTTTCAAATGTATCCAAAGTTTTTTCATTCATTTTCCTAATTTCTTAGTTATTTTATTGAAAACATCAGGAACATATATTCTGAGCAGTGAATTTTGGAAGAAAGGATCACACACTTTCAATATTAAACTATCAGAACAAGCCGGTATAAAACAACTGAAATTGCCTTTTTACATATTACTTTACTTTCATGAACAGAATAGGCATACCAGGCTCAGGAACTAAAACCTAACAATGACAATGGTATCAAATTTTCGAGGTCCATGGACTATTTTACTCTTTTCACCTTCTGCTCCTATATTTTCTACAAAGGTTAACATAAATATAAGACAGAGTGAATTATTCCATTCTTAATGGAAATGAAATCCATGCTTTCTCTCCAACATGCTATAGTATGCTGGTTTAGATAAACATATTCTTTAAAAAAGAAAATAAATCATTTTTATGGAAGTTGCCCTCATGTTTATTTCAGATGGCAACATGCTGAGAAGAACCCCATGTGCGGTAATACGGTGTGGTTACATGGCTGATATTGAGGAAATCTTCCCTTTACTTGACAGCAAATCATTCTAATATGCATTACTGTATGAGTCTCCCGAGCGTATTTCAGTATCAGGAGATTTGTGTATTCAGTGTTATGGGTTAATGAACTAGACTCTCACATTAAGAGATCAGAATTCAAATTATTTGTATATTTTATGTATAAAATAAGTATATAATTATTTCGTGCTATTAAATTGCCTCTTCATCTTCAGTGAAGCTTCAGGGATGCTTGATTCTTCAAATTGAGGTGTTTTCCACATTAAGGTATAATTGAACGTTATCAATTAGATGTTTTCAGCCACATTTAAATATTTGGGAACTTACACTAATGATGCCTAGAGAAATGAGGCTTGGACATTTTACAAAAAGGCTATGTTTTAGAAGAGATTCTTATGGCCATAACGTAGTTCTGGAAAATAATATTTAAATAAGATCCACTTGAATACATGCATGAGAAATAGGTAGCCTTTCTCTAAAAGTTTTTTTAATTTAAATTTAGAGGCAAATAATTAGGAAATGTTTGAGAATTCACTTAACACAGTGACTCAAGGATAATTTCCAACATTTGTTCATCATATAATATGGATGTTTCTTTCAGTAATATTAATATATAATTTTGTATATGCAAAAATATTCTTGAAACTAATAAAAATATTACTTCATTCTTATATCTTAACACTCCAAGAAAAATACGTTGTCTATATATTTTTAACATAAAAATAATACTTATACACAGGGTGGATGAAATGAAGACAAGAAAAATTGCTGGTGATTTTCTTGAAAATAATATTTATTCTATAATAGTTACAGATGTTGAATAAAGGAGATTCATAGTATTCCAAGTTATGTCATTAACCCTAGAACTCTATGAAAACCAATTTAGTAGATTGTCTATTATGAAAGGTGCATTTCAAATTTTAGCAGTTATAATCTATGGTACTTTAGTGGTGGAGAAAAATGGGTAAGAAGAGATATAATGACAAAGAAAAGAAAACATTCACATTTATGGAGTGGATTAGAGCCAATTTGTTTTTGATTTTTCTTACTTAAATAAATATACTTAAAATTAACTTGTAAATACTTAGCTCCCAACATTTTTTTTAAAGGTCAAATAATACTTGACAACTCTTTTAAGCAATTGTCAATCAATTTGAAAATGAAAAACAAAGCAAAAATAAAAATAGCAATACAAGGTACTACATGATTAGGGTTAGGTAAATACTTGTAGTAAGTGCTAAACATTTTCAAAAAAGTGACACATCGCCCTGGGCTAAACAGCTGAGGCCAGGCTTATTAGAAGAGGTGACACAGACTTGGACCTGAAGACTAGAGAACGTCTGAATCAAAGTTAATTTAAGAGAAGTAAGAATTACTTGAGCATAGTGAACACTGAGATAGCTAAAGAGGATAATTCTTCCTTAAGAATTCTGATGAAACAATGAAGACGTAATCCCTTAGGATTTGCAATCAGCTGAATAATGGCCCCCAAAGATGTAAAAGTCCTAATCTTCAAACCTTTATAGATGCTGCTTTACATGGCAAAAGAGACACTGCAGATTTAATTAAATTAAGATTATTGAGATGAGAATATTATCCTGGATTATCCAGGTGGCCCCAATATAATGACAGAGTTCTCATAAGAGGATGGCAAGAGAGTCAGAGAAAATACAACTTGAAGACAGAGGCAGAGTCAGTGAAGGAGATGTGATGATGTTTCACTCCTAGCATTGAAGATGGAGGAAGGGGCCATGTGCCAAGGAATGTGGGTAGCCTCTGGAAACTGAAAAAACCAAAGTGGATTCTTCTTTCAGAGTCTCCATAAGAAACTAGCCCTAGTAACAACTTGACTTTAGCTAAATGAGACCAACTTTGGATATCTGACTTTCAGAACTGTAAGATAATAAACTTGTGTTGGTTTAAGCCCCTTAGATTGTGGTAATGTGTTACAACAGCAATCAGGAACTAATACAGCATCATCCACTCTGACCCAGCCCTAAATCCTAGATGTTTTTCACTGTAAATATGAATCAAAAGCTTTAAGGAAAGAAAAGCATAATGGAAAGTGGATAGTGCTGATGGAAAGGGCTGATAATGGAGATGAGATACAAGAAAAATAATCTAGTAATCAATACAAAATTAATTAAAATTAATCAATCAATACATAGTTGTGCATTTGAATTTTCCATTTTGTAATATTTTAGTTATAGCCATTTCTTAGTCTGACATCTCATCTCTTAACAGATGCACACATGCATACACACATATGCTTTCTAACTCTATAATTATCCTTCTTAAGCTATATGCTTCTTTGTTATATTTGTGTACCAAATTTTGGGTTTTTGGTTTGTTTGTTTTGTACATAGAGATACTGAGTTAATGTAGATTTTATATTTTATTCTGCAGATAATAATACTGAGGTTTGGATGCTGATTAAATAAATGGGTAGGCCAAACAACCAGATTAGAATTAATCTAGTGATGTTGTTATAGATCTTCACAGATCTAAAAGGGAGTCAGGGATTTATGTAGAAAATGTAAGCACAATTAGAGATGTTTTTAATTGGAAGGCAAGAAAATGACGTTCAATCATGAGCCCAGTGGAATGACTTTCAACTATGTAAGAATACACATGATATTTGTTTATAGACATACCACATAGATCCTAAAATTTCTTCTTCTATAAAATAAGGAGTCACTTTCATACAAGTTCATCATTTATCATTATATGTATCTTTCTATATAAAGCAGGATATTTTGATATATTAATCTATCTGGTGTTTATTCTTGATAATTCTTTCCTTCTCAGATATCCTCCCACAATTAAATACAAACTCTAAAACTGAGATTACCTACAGAAAAAAAGAGTTAAGTTTTTAGGGTTTTCTTGGTTTTCAATTTCCTAATGAGTGAATCTGATTTTAAAGACAACAGTCTTGAAAACCAAATCTTTAAATGCAGGAACCAGATTTTTTGAAAGAGAAATAAGATTTTTAATTCCAAAATTTGAGTCTCAAAATCTCTCATCACAAATTTTATGCCATAAAAATGGTGTATCTATAGATATATTACTATATAATACATGGAATATTATTCAACAATAAAAATGATCATAAAACAAGATTGAGGAACTTAAAAAATGATACAAGAAATAAGTCAAGCACAAAACATATAATTCTATTTATATTTAATTTCCAAAAAAGCCAATTTTATAGAAAACAAAAGGAGGGCAGTGATTGCCTAAGGCTGAGGTAGTAGCAGAATTTAGCATAAAAGAACCTTACAGAGTGAAGGAGATGTTTCAAATGAATTGCGATGGTGTTACGTTTACTAAAAAAATAATGAACTATGCAATTATAATGAGTGAATTCATAGTATTTAAGTAGATCTACATAAAATTTCCAGAAATAAGTCATTTTAGTACTCCAAACAGTGAAAGTTGCTTGGACAAGGAGAGATTTAGAGAAATAGACAGATTTGAAAAGTATTTTCGAGATAAAATAAATGAAGCTAGCTGAAAGCTAAGCAGTGGAAGGCGTGGAAATAAGCAGCATACAGGTTTCTGACTTGAGAAAATGGATGGATTGTGATCCCCTTTCAGAGAGGAGAAATAATTATGAAGGAACAATTTAAGGGGAAGAAAACTAAGAGTGCGGTGGTATATCTTCTAACTTTGATGAAATACCTGTCAGATATCCAAGTGAAGATGTGATGTAAGCAGCTGTATAAATGTCTACACTTGATCTTAGCGAAAAGGCCGAGAAGTGATAGCTGTATAAATGTCTGGAACTCAGTTGAAATACCATGGCTGGGAATACACATTTGTGATACATTAGTATTTAGGTAGTATTTAAAGACATGGAAAGAGAAAAAATTGCTTAAACAGACAGTATAGAAACAGGAGAAAAATACACCAAAGAAAGAGGCTAACAGAACTCCAAGTAGAGAAGTAGACGATA
Source organism: Avahi laniger (assembly GCA_963575035.1). Lineage (NCBI taxonomy): Eukaryota > Metazoa > Chordata > Mammalia > Primates > Indriidae > Avahi > Avahi laniger. The sequence continues at coordinate 95,366 of CAUYSK010056940.1, read as the reverse complement.
GTAAAGGAATCTGAGATGAGTATCTACTCAAGTATCAAATGCAGAAACAAAAAGAAAGGGATAGAGTTAGAGACAGAGCAATTTGGAGATACAAGTAGAGATAGAAATAGAGTATGTGATAAAGATAAAAATAGAGAAATGAGCAAGAATGGAATTTACCCAACGGACCCTGAGTGGGTTATTTTCAAAGAGCAAAATGTTCATGCTGGTAATTCATGGTAAATAATTTTGGAAAGTAATTTTCCTGTGGTAGACCTTGAATACCACAGTACATAATTTGAGTTTTTTCCTCTGCACAATTGAATCATTTATGTGTTTATGAGTAAGGAAATAGTATGCTGAGAATGGTGGTTTAAGCAAATAAATTCAGTGGAATGATTTAGGGGATTGAGCTTTTTAAAACATCTGTTATGTAATTAGTAAGGTCAAATATCTCAGGAAGATTACTGAAACAGGTTCAATCATTGCATGCAGAATCCCTTTTCTTCAAGTTTGGAATGGCACAGCAGCAATCTCTTGGGTAGGACAGAATGTTATAGCATATTTCTGCTATGGGAAAAATGTACTTTATCTGTGGGAATGTAAATATGAATTTTAACAAAGTTGCACTTCTATGGAGTCTACACCATATCATATGGCTACCGAGTGGATATACAGGCAATTCTTGAAATCCAGGGATATGTCAATGATCACTTCCAAATACTGTCCATTTAATCTTGACAGGTCTTATAATTAGAATAAAAAAGTGCTGTCCATCTGTAGCTTTCTTGGGGATTAAAAATAAATCTAAAGCATCTTGGCCATGACAGACACACATATAAAATATTATTATCTTCCCTCCAAAAGTTTTTGTTTCTGTGAATTAAAAAGTCCTATTTCCCTTAAATATTTGTTACATGAACACTGCCCTCCTTGCTTTACTCTGAAATCTGAATAAACTTTGTTTTTGTTTTTGTTTTTTTATTGATTCACATCACTTACATTCTCAGTTTCCTCACAACTAAAGAGTAAGTTGAGTGGATCAGTTGTTTTAAAAACTATTCAACAGCCTCTTAGCATGTGATTTAAATATATCAGACATTTGAAAGAAATGATGTTTTAAATGAGGTACAAGCATAGCAGTTATTCCGTATGACATTTCATAAAAATCCTGAAATTCCAATAATCATAGTTTAAAAATCCTTTTGACTATATAATCACAAAATTAATTTTATGTTCCAATATTATGTTTTTCATGATTAACTTCCTTTTACTTTTACAACTGTTTACCATTTCAGTCTGGTTCAATACTATAATTATAAAGTCAGTTACTTAGAATTGTGAGGAAGAGGATTTCTACTGCTAAATTTTGAAATATATATGAGTTCGAATACCATATTTTAGCCAACTTTTGGGGGGATATAAACATAAAATAAAGTTAATAATATTTAATAGGTATTTCTTTTTACCAGTAAAACAGAAACAAATATGATTACATAAATTCCTTTCTATGAAAACCTTTGTGTTAGTAGGATAAGGTATTTAAAAAAGACAAATATGAGTGGGTGAAAAAGCTACAGCAAAGATTTCTTCTACAATTACATATATCTTGAGCAGATACAAATTGACTCTGGCTCATTTTCACTGGGATACCAAAAACAATTTTAGAGAATGAAGTAAAGTGGATGAGTACATAGCTTCAACATATCACAAAGCTGCATCAATACTCCAGTCTGCTCTTTTCAGAGAACTATCCCCTAGAAAACACTTTTCCTTATCAGAAATATCACTGTAGTATTATATAAGTGATTGTCCAGGGAATGACAGATTATTCAGCTATTAAGAAATGTATGTACCCATTTTGTGCCACAAGGCTCTTGATGTAAGAGGGGAGCATATAAAATAAATGAATTTTCCCCCAGTATAGTTAGTTTTGGAAAATGTTATGATCAAATCTCTTTGGTTCCTCTCTTAATTTAATAAGGTGTTATAAAACTATTAATGAAAGATATTTAATTTCAGTTTATGGTACTCTATTTTGCTACTTTTCGATGTTTTGCTATCACATTGAATTGTCGCTTTAAAATATGAGCCATAATTTTTTCATCATCCAAAGAACAATTTCTTCATTAGATATCTAGTAGGGCTAAAAGTATCATCGAGGAGAGTCCCTGAAAAGTTTTGCAGTATCTTATAATTCTATTCTTATTTTTACTAAACAATCCATAAACTGTAGTCCTAGGTATTTACGCATACTGATTTAAAAAGTTATTTCAACACAAAAATCACACCCATATTTTATATCTGCTTTATTTATAATTGCCAATACTGGAATCAAACCAGAAGTCCTTCAATATGAAATGAAGAAATAAACTATGGTACATCTATACAAGTAATATTATTTAGTAATAAAAAGGAATGAGTAATCAACTCACAATAACCTGGGTGAATCTTAAATGCATATTGCTAAGTTAGAAAAGAAACAGTTTGAAAAGACTATGTACTGAATCATTCCATTTCTATGACATTCTACCAAGAAAAAACCAGAGAGACAAAAGCAGATCAATGGTTCCCAGAAGTTTATGAAGGGAAGTAGGAATTGAATACATGAAGCACAGGATTTTTTTTTTTTTTTAGGTAAAACTATTCTGGGTGATAATGTAGCGAGGGATACATGACATTGTGCATTTGTCAATATCCAAAGAACCTTTCAACACACAAAGGAAACCATAATGTGTGGAAATTTAAAAAAAATCAACTAGGAGATCAGGGCACCCAGGAAGGGAACTTTAACAAATAATTTAACTGAATTATAAATGTTTTAAATAACCTCACTGAATGGAATGCAGGGGTGGGTGCTGAAGGGAATGGAGAGTATAAAGCTGAAGATAAAAGGAACTGTACATAAACACTGGACTAATTGGAAGAGTTGTTTCCCATGGGGGTATAAGTTAATAATTCTGAAACCACTATATGTGTGTACTGAACGTGAACAAAAAAATAAATGGATGGAGGATCGTGGAAGCCAGATTTTTTATTATTAGTGTTGGAAATTATAGATAATCAAGGGGGAAGATTAGAGTAAACTATGGGGCACTAAATTAGAACTGAAGAAGTCAGTATCTTTATCTTTATCTTCATATATATATTTCTTAAACATAGAATATCCACATACATTATCTGGAATTCTGCATATATATTATGTATACATTATGTAATATACATATATTATATAGAGAGAAGTAATCGTAGATATATGTGTATATGTGGGTCAGTATACACATATATCTCCTCCCAGCTCTGTTAACTGAAAGGACCTAAAAGCAATGCCACCCCCAAAAGAATGGGAACATACAATACCCAGACCTTGGTTTCTAATGTCCTTTTCCAATAAAAGGAATCAGGACTCATTGGAGAAACGGCTACTTCCAAGGTTAAGGCAGGAAGTATACAAGATGAACCTGAAGTGACAGATATTAAGTAAGTACAGGAAAAATAAGAGCTTGGAGATATGTGATAGGGACACAAAAACCAACTGAAAGAAATCCTAATGACCAAAGCAGGAACCATTTAAGCAAACAAACAAATAAGAAAAAAAATCCAACAAACAAAAACAATCGTCAAGGTAATATTTGATCATAAACCAAGGTATAAAATAAATATATGAGTCCATACTGATATAAATAAATGATGACAGAAACAAATAAATGGGGGTGAGAATAGACCAATCTCATATGCAGAATTCCAGATAATTTATGTGGATATTCCACACTTAAGAAAGTGAATCATGATTCTCCACTCTTAGGTAAAAGCTGCAAATAATGACTTTGTTCCCAAAAGTTTAGTATGATGGAGGAAAAAGTAACTTTACAGTGGAGAAACCTTACAGACACCATCTCAGATGGAAAAAGTCAACACCGATGCTGGTAAGTCATGTTGCTAATATATGTACTTAATATGATATGACAAGAATGGCACTTTACTCAAAAATTCGTAACCCTAGTCCAATCATGAGAAAAGTATCAGACAATCCAAACTGATATATAGTCTACAAAATAGTGGAGTAGTACTGTATTCTTCAAGATTTTCAGGGTCACTCAAAATAAGGAATGTTTGAAAAATATCACAGTGTAGTGGAATCTAAGTACACATGACAATTAAATGTAATGTGGTATCCTAAATGGAATCCTGGGAAAGAAAATGAATATCAGGTAAAAATTAATGATTTTACTTAATAATAACATGCCAATAATAGTTTATTAGTTCTGACAGATGTATCATACTAATGTGAAATGTTAATGACAGAGGAAATTGGATGTGGATATATAAGATATCCCAAAGATACATGCACTATCTTTGCAACATTTCTATAATTGTAAAATTATTCTAAAATAAAAGGTTTATTTTATTTATTTTTTTAATTTTAATTCTAAAAATTTTAAATTTTTTTTTATTTCAGCATATTACAGAGGTACAAATGTTTAGGTTATGTATATTGCCTTTGCCCCATCCAAGTCAGACCTTCAAGTATGTCCATCCCTCAGACCGTGTGCACTGCACCCATTAACTCTGTATATACCCATCCCCTCCTCCCACCTTCCATCTGCCCAACACCCGATGAATGTTATTACTCCATGTGCACATAAATGTTGATCAGTTAATACCAATTTGATGGTGAGTACATGTGGTGCTTGTTTTTCCATTCTTGTGATACTTCACTTAGTAGAATCGTTTCCAGCTCTATCCAGGATAATACAAAAGGTGCTAGATCACCATTGTTTTTTGTGGCTGAGTAGAACTCTATGGTATACATATACCACTTTTTATTAATCCACTCATGTACTAATGAACAAAAGATAATCTGTAAAAAAGACATCTGCACTCAAATGTTTATAAAAGGTTTATTTTTTGAAAAAGGCTTCTTTGGACAAAGTAAGAAGAGCTAGATGGTTATGAAAGATGAACTATTTTCTTTATATTGCACAAAAATGTAATTAAGCTCCGGAGTACAAAAAACTTACATTTGATAAATGATTAAAGAGATTTTTTTCAAAAAATCAAATTATCAAAAATTGTTTTCAGTAAACAAATGGGACCCGATCAAATTAAAAAGCTTCTGCATAGCCACGGAAACTATCATTAAAGAAAATAGACAATGTACAGAATGGGAGAAAATATTTGCTTTCTACACATCCGATAAAGGGCTGATAACAAGAATCTATATAGAACTTAAGAAAATCAACAAGAAAAATCAAACAACCTCATCAATAAATGAGCAAAGGACATGAACAAAAACTTTTCAAAAAAAGACAGATTAATGGCCAGCAAACATATAAAAAAGTGTTCAACATCTCTAATCATTAGGGAAATGCAAATCAAAACTACAATGAGATATCACCTAACTCCAGTGAGAATGGCCCTTATCAAAAAGTCCCAAAACAACAAATGCTGGCATGGATGTGGAGAGATTGGAACAATCTAACACTGCTGGTGGGACTGCAAATTAGCATAACCTTTTCGGAAAGTAATTTGGAGATACATCAAAGAGCTAAAAATAGAGATACCATTTAATCCAGCAATCCTGCTACTAGGCATCTATCCAAAGGAAAAAACGACATTCTATAAAAAAGACATCTTCACTCGAATGCTTATAGCAGCACAATTCAAAATTGCAAAGATGTGGAAGCAACCCAAATGGTCATCAATACATGAGTGGGTTAATAAAATGTATACCGTGGAGTTCTACTCAGCCACAAAAAACAATGGTGATCTAGCACCTCTTATATTATCCTGGATAGAAATTGAGCCAATCCTTCAAAGTGAGGTATCACAAGGATGGAAAAACATGCACCACATGTAGTCGCTATCAAATTGATACCAACTGATCAAGACTAAGCTATTCATATGGTAGTAATACTCACCGGGTGCCAGTCGGGGTGAGATGAGGTGTGGTAAATTGACAACTAACGGAAGCGGAATGCACTGTATGTGAGAGGGACATGCTTGTAGCCCTGGCTTGGGCGGGGCAAATAGCATTACATGTAACCAAAATGTTTGTACTCTCATAATATGCTGAATAAAAAAAAATTTGTTTTCAAAGTTTATGGTCTTAAGTTTTATTAATCCGCTATTTTGGGAGCTTATCTTCGTTTGGGGTAAAATATGTAAGAAATTTTAAAGTAATGGTTTTGTTCAATTGGTAAACATATTTACTATCTGAAAATCCCAAAGAGTGAACAAACATTTGTTATAGGGTGTTTTCTGTTTACTGTATGAGTGTTTTTAAATTAAAGTGAGTGAACAAATCAATTTAAAATATCCTATGTAGTATAACATTTACCGGAAAGTCTTATTATTTTTCTGCATAAATGATTCCCCAACAATTTAGAATATGATTAAAGTAACAGTAAAGTTGACATCAACACCCAAGTAGGATTAATTGATATTGAGTGCAAAATGATTATTGAAGTCTAAAAAATGCATAGATCTGGAAACCTTTACTATTATAACCTTCTCCCTTTCTAATAAGCTACAAATGCACTATACAGAATAAGCAAAAATCAATTTAATAATTCAAAATGAGTCAAATATTCTAACCACAGTTCTTATGGTTACATTAATTGATTTTTTTTTAAATGGCAAAAATGCAAGCTTAAAACATTAACCCAAAAGGATCTGAGGTCATTTCCAAGTCAATGTGATAAATGATTTCAGGATCATCAGTACTTAGATTTGCAAATTGAGAGTATTGCACTGCAAAATAAGTAATGCTAATGCTGGTCATAGCACATCTACATTTTTCAGTCTTTATTTAGTGCATATCTGTTTTTAATCCTTCTTTTGCTTAATAGTTCAGTAATTCCACACAATTCAAAGAATGGTTCTTTACCTAAGATTCAGACGTTTATTGGTTCATGGAACTATTCTTAGAGGTTCAAGAGTTATCAAAACTATTTCTATTTTGTTTTACTTAAAAAAGAAATCACAAAATTTCTGTCATCCCACACACACATGCCTAAATAATGCCACATAATTACTACAACTAAGTGGCTAAGTTCACATTCATGTTTAAAAATCACATTGGCACCAAGTAGTATTTTATAATTGGTAAGGATGTTGAAAAATAAACATATATGAATTTAAATGCCATATATAACAAGTTGTTATATTAGTGTAAGTAGAAACTGGTTTGATTGATTATGAATAATAGGGAAAAATGATAGCATAATTGAGGCACAATTTTATAATACAGAATTGTAGGCATTTCAAAGACAAAATACCTCCATATTTTGGTGGATGTTCATATTCTAAAGGAATATTCATAGAGATAGTTTTTGTGCATATCTATTTATAAGCATTCATTCATTCAGCAACAAAATCTCAGTAAAATTTTTTTCACAAATAATTTATTTCACAAATATTTAATGTATGGTATTTGGGATTGCCCATTAAAACAATGGCTCAATTGTTAATAATTTTATCAGTGATAACTATATGTCCAGTAATAAATTGATAACAATAAAATAAACATATACATATCAACTTTTAACCAATATCTATGATTTAGTTTCAACAAATCAATATCTATTATTATATTAAATCTACGTTGCTAAGTTCCATTTCATTTAAAATATTTTTGTGGTTAATTGAAGGTATATGCTTAGTTCATAGCTTTATAAGAGCTACAAATGTGACAAATTTAAATACAAATTTATGTGTATATATATTTGTGAAAAAACAAATATAGTATTAGGGCAACAGTAGAAAGTCTGTGAGTAATACCTGACTACTAGTGATTTTCTGCATAAAATATCCCAGAATGTCAGCATACGGAGCGTGGCCTATCATTGGTGCTTGGTCAGAAAATTAATAGAATGAAATAAATAGTATTAATTGTAGTGACTTACATGTAGAAAGGGTAAATATTTTTTTGAAAAATAGTTTCAATTTTGTGTATCTGTGTTGGTACTCTTGGTGATGTAAAATGTACTTATTACAGTGGATCAGGTTCTGAAATATTTGAAAAACCCTACCTACGTTATTTTATTTCTCTGTGTCTTTGTTCAGTCTCAAACTAGAAAGGTCCTTTCCCATTTCGTTTTATTATTTCAAAGGGGTACAAATGTTTTTGGTTACATGAATCTCTTTTGTTATGCTTGAGTCAGGGTTATAAGTGTGCTCATCACCCAGATAGTGTTCATTATACCCATTCGATAGGTTTTTGTCTAATCCCTCCCTCCTTCCCTTTCCCCCCCTGGTTGATTTCCACTGAGTTTTACTTCCCTCTGTACACATGTGTGCTCATGAATTAGTTCCAATTTAGTAGCAAGTACATGTGGTGTTTGTGTTTCCATTCTTCAGATACCTCACTTGGGATAATGGTCTCTAGTTCCATCCCAATTGTTGCAAAAGGCATTAATTCATCATTTTTTATGGCTGAGTAGTATTCCATGGCTTACCTATACCACATTTTATTAATCTTCTCATGAATTGATGGGCACGTGGGTTGATTCCATATTTCTTTGAAATCGTGAATTGTGCCGTAATAACATTCACGTGCAGATGTCTTTTTGATAAAATGACTTATTTTCCTTTTGTGAGATTGCTGGATCAAAAGGTAGGTTGACATAGATCTTTGAGAAATTGTCATACTGTTTTCCATACAAACTATATTACTTTGCAGTTCCAACAACAGTATATAAACATTCCTTTCTCTTGGTGTACACATCAGCATTCACTGAATTTGGACTTTTTAATAAAAGTCATTCTAACTGTGGTAAAGTGATATCTCTTTGTGGTTTTAATTAGCATTTCCCTAATGATTAGTGATGCTGAGTATTTTTTCATATGTTTATTGGCCATTTGTTTATCTTGTTTTGAAAAGCCTCTGTTCATGTCTTTTTCCCACATTTTAATGAGGTTGTTCATTTTCTTTCTTACTGATTTGTTCGAGTTGTTTGTAGATTCTGGTTATTAGCATTTTATTGGATGTATAGCTTGTGAATATTTTCTCCCATTCTGTAGGTTGTCTGTTTGCTCTGCTGATTATTTCCTGAGATGCACAGAGACTTAATTTAATCAAGTCCCATTTATTTATTTTTGTTGTTGTTGTGATTGCCATTGGAGTCTTCTTCATAAATTCTTTGCTAGGTTGATAGCTAGAAGAGTTTTTCCAACATTTTCTTCTAGAATTCTTAGGGTTTAATGCCTTACATTTAAGTCTTTTATCTATCTTAAATTAATTTTTTTGAATGGTGAGAGATGTGGATCCTGTTTCATTCTTCTGCCTGTGGCGATCCAACCCTCCCAGCACCATTTATTGAATAAGTCTTCTTTTCCCTAGTGTATATTGCTGTCTGCTTTGTCAAAGATCAGTTAGATGTAAGTGGATGGTTTTATATCTGAGTTCTTTGTTCTGTTCCATTGGTCTGTGTCTCTATTTTTGTACCAATACCACGCTGCTTTGGTTACTATACTTTGTAGTGTAGTTTGAAGTCTGGTAATGTGATGCCTCCAGATTTGTTCTTTTTGCATAAGGTTGTTTTGTCTGTTCAGGCTCTTTTTTGATTTCAAATTAAGCATAGAATTATTTTTTCTAGATCTGTGAAATATGACATTGGTATTTTGATCAGATTGCATTGAATCTGTAAATCATTTTGAGTAGTATGGACATTTTAACAATGTTGATACTACTGATCCATGAGCATGATATGGTTTTCCATTTCTTTGTGTCATCTGCAATTTCTTTTCTCAGAGTTTCACAGTTCTCCTTATAGACATCTTTCACCTCCTTGGTTAAGTAAATTCCTAGATATTTTATTTTCTTTGGGGCTATTGTAAATGGTATCGAGTCTTTGATCTGACTCTCAGCTTGACTGTTATTGGTGTATAGGAATGCTACTGATTTGTGTATATTGATTTTGTAACCTGAGACTTTGTTGAATTTATCAATTCTATGAGTTTCTTGATGGAGTACTTGTGGTTTTCTAGATATAAGGTCATATCATGAGCAAAGTGATAGTTTGACCTCCTCCTTTCGAATTGAGATACCCTTTATTTCTTTCTCTTGCCTGATTGCTCTGGCTGGGACTTCCAGCACTATGTTGAATAGAAGTGATGACGGTGGGTGCACTTGTCTTGTTCCAGTTCTTAGTGGGAATGCTTTCAACTTTTTTTCATTCAGTATGATGTGGGCTGTGCTTTTGTCATATATGGCTTTTACAATCTTGAGATATGTTCCTTCTATGTAGGGTTCTTTGAGAGTTTTATCATAAAAGTGTGCTGAATTCTGCTGAATGCTTTTCCTACATCCTTTGAGATGATCATATGGTCTTTGTTTTTGCTTCTGTTTATGTGGTGAATCACATTTATTGATTTCTGTATGTTGAGCAATACTTGCACCCCCGAGATAAAGCCCACTCAGGTATGGTGGATTATTTTATTGATGTGGTGTTGAATTCAATTTGCTGGTATTTTATTGAGGATGTTTACATATATAGTCATAAGGGATATTGGTCCGTAGTTTTCTTTTTTTGTAGTGTATTTTCTGGCTTTGGTATCAAGGTGATATTGGCTCCATAGAACTATTTGGGGAGGATTCCCTCCTTATTGATGTTATGAAATAATTTCTGCAGTATGGATACCAGTTCTTTTTAGGTCTGGCAGAGAAACTTTAAAAACTGAATTACCAGCCATGATGGCACAGGAGGTCAGACACTCCTTGTTATATTCCCCTCCCTTTTGTGATTTAGACATAATAATTGAACAACATTACTGCTAAAATAGAGATAATAAGACCGGTGAATTGGACTCTTTGCAGAAATAAGATAGCAAATTATAAACAGGACCTAAGGCCATGTCAGGCAAGGGCTAATCACATATCACTACACTTAAAGAATGAACTATGTTTTAACTACCTCAAATTGTTTCTTTTTCTCTTGAAGATAAATAAGCACTGGCCTCAAGATAAGCAATTTTGAGACAATTGAAGCTCACCCACTGTCAAAAACTGATTAACTGACCCCTTGTTTCACAAACTGTGACTACAGTTTTGATGAGACAAGACACTGATTAAGAGATCACCAACCATGGACTGGTTCTGGTCGCTTTACAGAGGCTGTGCCCTGAGTGCCCTCATGTTCCTGCTTCAGCTTTTGACAGTTAGGGCCTAATTGTAATGCACTTAAATGTTAAGTATCCACCTCAAAGTGTACATGGGTATGTAACACACATGTTTATTCAATATGTATGAGTTAGGACCCTCTTTGTGAATACCCATAGCTCTTCCTATAACCTGTTCAGTATGTATACTTAGACAACCCATTCAGCATAAATCTCTGTCTCACACTCGCCTCCCTGAAAGTATCTGTCTCTGATTTTGGCTGTAGGCCTACTTGCCAGTCTATGGGTTGTGATTCCATTCTTAAGAAATAAAGTTTTCCTCTCCAAATGTATGAATTCTTACCTTTTTTGTTGATACGATGTATACCCACACACACACACAGACACAGAGTATAGGTGGTCTTGTCTAGTTCAGGAGAAAGACTGGAGTTCAAATATCTTGATATATCTGGAATTTAAGGAATAAAAGCTCTTGAAAAGATGCATTTCCAGAAAAGATCTTTAAAATTCTGCCTACGGTCTTCTTGAGTGTTGGACTGAATACTAAACCAGTCATAGGGTAGAATTCTCTATCTGGGAAAAGAATGACGAGGCACTTATTAGTGGATCAATCTCTAGAGCTCTGACTAACAAGTCAAAATCAAAAGATGTTCAAATTCTGACTAATCAGAAAGTAAAATAAGGAATTTATTGAGAACCCCAAAATATTACACTGGATGAAATTGGCCCTACAATGAAAGCATCCCTAAGCTCATTCTATAGCTTAAAAATAAATCTTGAAAGGATCGAGCTAATGCAAAAGCAATGTATACCATCTGCCAGAACAAAGGCCAATACTCTTTAAAGGAAAACAATGAAATGCATCACACAACGATGCAAAATTCTCAACATCCAGCATGCAATTTAAAAAAAATACCGTACATTGAAATAATCAGGAATATGTAAAGAATAACCAGGAGGAAAGTGAATCAATTGAACAAAGACCCAGAAATAATAGAGACAACAGAATTCATGACAGAACTCCAAACATCTATTTGATATAAATTTGCACAAGGGTTTGTAGAAAAACATGTGTATAGTGAGGAGATAAATAAAATATATAAATAATCTAAATGAAATGTAGTAGGATGGATATTGACCACAATATGCTTATAACCTAAACCTCTGAACCTGTGAATAGTACCTTATTTGGCAAGAACATGTGATTAAGCTAAGGATCTTGAAAGAAGGAGTCTATCTTGGATTATCTGTGTGGACTTTAAATACAATCTACAAATATCCTTACAAGAGAGAAGCAGAGTGAGTTCAGACACCCAGAGGAGAAGGCTTTGTGAATAAGCCTAAGCCGACGCAGTCACAAGTCAAAGAACATTGGACAAAAGCCACCAGGAGATGGAAAAGGCAAGAAGTGGATTCTCTCCTAAGGCCTTCAGATAGAACATGACCCTGCCTACACTTTGGTTTCAGACTTTCAGAATCCAGAACTGTGAAAAACAGAATTTCTGTGGGTTTAAGTCATCTAGTTTGTGGTAATTTGTTACAGCATTGCAGACTTTGGCACTAGGTAGAATTTTGAGAAACATGATAGAAAAATTCTAAAATGCCTTAAAGTGACTATTGGTAGAAATATGGACATTAAAGATAATTCTGGTGAAAGCTTATAAGAAAATGAGGAAGCTGTTATTGGAAACTGGAGGTAAGGCTATCCTTGTTATGTAGTGGCAGAAAACTTGGCTGAATTGTGTCCTACTGTTGGGCGGAAAGCAGAAATTGTAAGTAATAAAATTGGATATTTAACCAAGGAGATCTCCAAGCAAAGTGTTGAAGGGGCAGCCTGGGTTTTTTCTTGCTACTATAAAATGTGAGCAAAATGAGATAAACTGAGAAATGAACTGCTAAGAAAAATTAAGCCAGCATCCAATGATTCGTGACATTCTGAGCCTATCCAGATTGCAAAAGATGTTAAAATTAGAAGATTTGCTTTTAGGAAGATGTGCTCTGGAGAGAAGTCCAAGTGTGTGGTTGAGCAAATTTTGCTGAAAACATTAGGCATGTGACTCATGAATCAACTCAACCATCTCAGTAGAAAACAAGAATAGATACATGATTATCCAGGAAATATCTGTGAAGGACCCTTCTGTCTAATGTTCTGAATCCCTGTGATATACATAGGTGACCGACAAGATTTTTTAGCCTGATATATTAACTGATACACTAGACTCAAAGCAACAGAGCCAGCATGACATGAGAGAAATCCATCAGACTGTCAAAATTCTATAGGCAGGACAGGCTGATAAAACTATTCAGAGGCAAACATGTGTTGTTAACCATCAAGAAAAAAGGAAAAATGACTCCAAGGACAGTCAGAGTCTTGAATCCGGAAGGCAAAGATATAAGTCAGGAAACAAATATATTTTCAGGCCTTAAAACCTAATGGAAATTTCACTGCTGGATTTTGAACTTGTTTGGTATTATAAATCCCATAAAAGAGAAATTTTGCCTTAGGATCATACCAAGACTCTCACATGTACCTGATTTAGATGATGAAATTTGGGACTGATAATATTTAGACGAAGTTTTGGTCCTGAATCGATACAATAATGGATTGAGACTTTTGGGGATATTAGGATGGGTGAGTGAATATTTTGTATGTGGACCAAACATGAATCTTGGGAAGCCAGGAGTCAGGCTGTGGTAAACTAAAAAAGGTCACATCCTGCAAAGATATATTCATTTTCTTTTCCCATAATATGTGACTATCACCTTATTTGCCAAAAGAGTGAAAATTATCTTATATGACAAAGATATAATTAAGTTGAAACTCTTGGGCGAAGAAGCTTTTCCTAGATTATCTGTGTATGCCCTTAATTTAGTCACATATATCCCCAATAAGAGAGGTGCCGAGGGAGTCTGACACACATAGGGGAGAAATCAATACGAATATGGAGGCAGATTTGGAATAATGAAGCCACAAACCAAGCAGTGCCAAGCAGTGCCAAGCAGTTAACAGAAGTTGAAGGATGCAAAGAACAGAACTTGGACCCTCTGGAGAAAGTGTGGTCCTGCTGACTCATTGAGTTAAGATTTCTGGCTTTCATAACTGAAGGAGAATAAATTTCTTTGATTTTTAACCCATCTTTTTTTGGAAATTAATGATAGCAGTCACAATAAACTAATTTCTAGAGATGAAAATAAAATATATGAAATAAAAATTTCAATGGATGAGATTAAAACTATATTAGACACAACAAAATTTAACATTTGTAAACTTGATGACATAGGAATAGAAACTGTTCTATCAGATGCACCAAAAGGGAAAAATCTGGAAAAAATAAAATGGACAGAGCCTCAGGGAACCATGGGACAACATCTAGAACTACAACATACTGGAGTCTCAGAAAACGAGAGGAGGCGGTTGAAGAAACTGCAGCCAACAGTTTTACACATTTAATAAATACTATAAATCCAGAAATTCTGCAGAGAGAAACTAGTTAAAAGAAAAATAAAGCTACGCATATGAACTTCATTATCAAATTGTTAACAAACAGTGGTAAAGAATAAGATTTAAAAGCAATCAGAAGGTGCCAGGTGAAGTGGCCCATGCTCGTAGTCCCAGCACTTTGGGAGGCTGAGGCCTGAGGATAACTTGAGGCCAGGAATTTGAGACCAGCCTGGGTAACACAGTGAGACCCTTATCGCTACCAAAAAAAAAAAAAAGAAAAAGAAAAATCAGCCAGGACATGGTGGCATGTGCCTGTGGTCCCAGCTACTTGGGAGCTGAGACAGGAGGATCACTTGGGCACCTAATAACTGAACTTTAAAGGACATGTAGAAAAAACTGATAGACATTGAAAGAGAATTAGACAAATTTACAATTGTGTTTAGTGATTTTAACATTCGTATCTCAGTAGTTGATAAAACAAATGAATAACAATCAGTAAGATTATAGAAGACCAGAACAAACACTATCAACCCAATTGATGGTTATATCGCAGAACCTCAAACTAGCTTCAAACTAGCAGTTTGAGGTTTCAGGTTGCAGCGAGCTGTGATGACACCACCCACCACCACACTCTAGCCCAGGCAACAGAGTGAGACCTTGCCTCAAAAATAAATAAATAAATAAAAATGCAGTCCGAAGGGAAAAAATAAATGCACAGAGAACAATAGAGTGACTATAGGTTTCGTTATCTAGTATGATGAAGAATAAAAGACAAGGAAACGACATTTTAAAGTGCTTATAAGAAAAAAAAGTCAACCTATGCCAGCTAAAGTATCCTTCAAAAATAAAGGTGAATAAAGCCATTTTCAGAAAAACTTAAGTTTAGAAATCTGTCTCCAGTAAGCCCGCACCACATTAAATTGTAAAGGAAGATTGTAGGTACAAAAAATTATACCAGATGAAAACTTCGATCTTTACAAGGAAAGAAAACCCTGGACAGAGAAAATTATAAATAAATGCAAAAGCTTTTTTCTCATTTTGTAAAAAAATCTCTTTAAAAGGTAATTGACAGGTTAATTCAAAATTAATTACATTGAATGAGGGGTTAAGACAAATGCAGAAAGTAATAATAAACATAAAACTTTACAATTCACTTCATGGAACTTTTTTCCTAAGAAAAAACTTACAGTTTTGTCTTACTTTGCAACTTTTGTTTAAGGCAAGTTTCCACTTATTTATATCTGTAGAATGTAGGTGCTTAAATTGCAAAACAAGCATAACATCTTCAATTTTATTACATACTGTTTTTAATCTTTGTCTACATGCTCTGGAGGAAAAAGACTGTGTTTGATCCTTAATTAGGGAAGCTCTCTATACAGTTACTGATAATAATCTTTATTAAATTGAAAAAATGTATAATTCCATTGCTTGAGGTTCTTTTTCACCTGGTATGGGTTCCTATTATCCAGTGTTTATTGTTTAAAGTAAAGTTTACCTATTACAAAAAAAAATGAACCCTAGCTGGAGAAAAATTAACTGGAACAGTTCGCTGAAGTATTTTGTCAGTGTTTGAGTTTTAAAATCCTATTTACATAATATAACGTTTTATATAAAATAGTGTCATATATGATGATCAAAATTATTGGGCTAGCTTGCATACCTACTTAATTGAAACACATGGAAACTTCTTCAGTTCTGTCTGCCAGAAAAATAAACCAATTAAATGGCAAACTCATGAGACAGGCCTTTCACAATGACTTTAAGCTTGTTAACTAAAAGCATGATTAAGCAGAAGTGTCAAAGTTTTACATTTTTTCTTCCAATAAACATATGGAAAATATTAATTACTCTAAACTACAAAGTTATACTGAAATTTTCTATAAATTATTAAAAATATGTCACAAACATTGGAACTTCTCAGCAGTGGCTAAAGACACTTTTATCCCCTTTTCTTTGTATTTCCTTGAATCAAAAATCTTTCTTAGATGCTATTTAGGTGGGTGGAACCTGAAAAATAGTTCAGTGATGAAGTAAGCTCTTTGTTTTCTTCTTAACAGGACAGGAGTAGTATGTGGGATTGACTTTCTCTGGCTTCCCCTCAATGCATTCTGATAGTGCTTGCAGGTAGCTGGTAAGGCTTCCTGAGAAGTCTGGAAATGGTAAGGCTAAACCAAGCACTGTCCAAGACAATTCTCTGTGAGGATGGACATCTTCTCAATGAGCCCAGCAGCCACATGTAGCTATAGAGCACTTGAAATGAAATGCAATGTGACTGAGAAACTAAAATTTTGATTTCATTTTATTTTCATTATCTTAGGTTAAAAACTTTAAAAGCTACACATGGATAGTGGCCATGTATTAAACAGTTCAGATCTAGACCAAAGGTTTATCAAACATTTTCTGTAAAGGATCAGAAAGTAAATTATTTTTGATTTTGGGGTCAAGGGTTTTTGTTGCAACTATTCAACTCTGGCATTTGAATGAAGAAATAATGGCATAACAATGCATAAATGAAGGGGCATGGCCAGATTTGTCAAATAGTAATCTGAATTTGGCTGTTTAATTTGCTCATCTGTAGTCTAGAGAAACTTGATAAGTTTTGGATAAAATATTATTTTTCACTAGCTCTCTTGCTATGGACCTGGACAATTAAAAAAAACACACAAATAATATTTTTAGTGATGAAAATTATGATATTTGAGATAAAAATAAATAAAGCAATATGGTTCCTGAAAAAAGATGTGGAAATTTTTAATAAATCTTAGAAAATCGAATTCAATTTTATATTAAAAATAATGATCTGCCTTAACCAAGAAGAGTTTTCCCCAAGTATGCAAGATTGGTTTATCATTTAAAATATAATCTATGTATTTTTCACATTAATAGAATTTTAAAAAGATCATCTAAATAGAAGCAGAATAATTACTTGACAAAAATCCAGTATACATTCCTGATAAGGATCATCAGGAAATTAGGAATTGAGTGGTAGTATATTCAACCTAATCAAGTACTCTGCTGAAAATCCTACAGATAAGGTAATCTTTAATTATCGAGTGCCTTTCTGCCTTTCTTCTTCTAAGCTCAGGAACAAAGCAAGGGTATCCACTCTGGCCATTTCTCTTCTGTATTTTCCTGGAAGTTGAAGCCAGGGCAATTAGGGAAGAAAAAGAAACAAAAAGCATTCAGATTAAAAAAGGACAAAGTAACATTCTCTTAATTCAGAGAAGATATGCTTATTTACATAGACAATTTTGAGCATTCTATAGCGGCACTCTACAAACAATTATGTATTTGGCATGGTTGAAGAATTTAAGAACAATGTTAGAAAATTAATTATATTTTATATACTACCAACTCATGCTCAGAAATTAAAATTTAAAAATACAACTTTTAATAGCATTAAAAATATGAGATGTGAGATATGTACATGAAAGGCCTGCAAGTTGTCTTCACTGAAAACTACAAATCATTGCTGAAAAAAAATTAAAAATCTAAATAAATTGGAAATGAGTATACATCAATATCTCAGAAATTTAATATTCTGAGTGATATTTATTTTGTGAAAATTTATTTATGGATTAAAGACAAGTCCAATCAGAACCCCAAGCACCTTTTTTTGTAGAAATTTTCAAGTTGACTCTAAGAAACTGTAACAGCAAAAGCAACTTACAAAAAAATAATTAGAGGACTTACACCTCCTGATTTATATCTTCAAGACTTAAAATGATCCACAGTATTCAAGATAGTATGGTATTGGTATAAATGTCAGCAACAGATTGATCAATGGATCTAATTTGTGTCAGGAAATGGGCCTATACACATGTGTTAACTGATTTTTACAATGTTCATAGGTAATTTGGTGGAGAAAAGGTAGCATTTTCAACAAATCATGATGGAAAACTGATCGTCCATACAGTATTAAGTAAAAAGAAGAAATAGGATCTATATCTTGTACCATATGTAAAAATAACTAAAAATTCATAAACCTAAAATTTCAAAACTCCAAAGAAGATAATAGAAAATACTTTTATCTTTGGATCATGCAAAGATTTCTTAGATTGTGAACCAAATATATGATTCATTAAAGTACAAATTGTTAGACTTCATCAAAATGAGGAACTTAGACTCTTCAATAGGTGCTATTAAGAGAATGAGAAGACATGCTGCAAACTAGGAAAAAATATTTTAAAAATTACACATTTGATTAAGTACTTGTATCCAGAATGTATAAAAATTCTCAAGCTCAATACAAAGAGAAACCAACAGATACTTCATCAAAGAACATACACAGATGGCAAATTAACACATAAAAATAATAATACTCTGCATCATTAGTCATTAGGGAAATAGAATGTAGAATCAAATGAGATTGTACAACACACTTATTAAAATGTCTCAGATTAAAAAGACTGACTATACCAAGTGCTGGAGGGGATTCAAAATAACTTGAATATGCATACACTGGCAGTGGGAATATAAAATGGCACACCCATTTTTAGAAAATAGGTTAACAAGTTCCTAAAAAGTTTTTCATAAACCTGCCATGAGACCCAGAAATTCCAATCCTAGTTATTTACCCAGGGACATGAAAACACATGTCCAAAAACTAGAAACAACTCTAATGGCTATCAATATGTAAACAGACATAAATATTGTTCTATATGGCTATTCAGTAATTTAGTGGAACAAACTCTTGACACACAGTAATACTCATGAATCTCCAAGCAAGTTGTTGAGTTAAGGAGGACATACCTCCCCCCCAAAAAAGCTACATACTGTATGATTACTGACATAAATGTCTAGAAAATACAGACACCTGTGTAGTGACACAAAGTAGACTGCTTGGGCATGGGAAGCTAGCCAGCAGGGGGAGTAAGAAGAGGGGAACAGAAAGCTTTTCTTCTGATGAATACTTTCAGTATCTTGATTGCGATGTTGGATTCATGTATGTCTACATGTTAATATGTCAAAAATGTACTGGAAAAAGAATTGGATTTTTTTTCAGGCTCACAGATGAGAGATTCCATCTGATGCAAAGACAGCAATTAAACAAAGGCAAAAACATTTGTTTGGGGCATATTGGAGATCCTGGAAGCATAAGATGTGCTTAGAGTTTGAGACTGAAGAGTAATTCATGGACAAGACTAAACATGACTTTACAATCCCGCTTCGAAACAGACTTTGCACTCCCAGAAAAACACGTTAGAAGAAATATGCTTCGCATATCTGCCTCCCAGCTTTCCAATTTCTCCTTAACCACCCTGACCAATAATTTTGTGAAGTATTATGATTTGATCCTGCAGTGAATAGCTTGTTTGGGCGCACTAACAATATTACAGGTTAAACTATCCTAGTTGCCACATCGATGCCATTTTGCCGTGCATCCTTTGAATGTTTAAAGTAATGACTAACCCATTCTCTCATGAATAGGAAGAGTATGTACAATTATCTCATGGACATTTCCCTGTAGACTTACATGGGCAGGGTTACGCATGGAAATCACTGTCTGTGAAAGCAAATCAGTAAGCAGAGAAGTGCTCCGAAGTAACTACTTGCAGAAACGAGGATCAAGACGAGAAAAAAAATAACAAAACCTATGTCAAGAAGGAATAATAAGAAGAGAATATTTAAATTATTGTGAGCTTGCTCTTTCCTACCAAGTTTATGTAGTTGTCATGACAAATCTGCAAGTAGGCTTTATTTCTGAATATATTAATAAAATAAGGACACTACATAAGGATCACCTGAATGTTCACAGATATGAACTCCATATCTACATCTCTTCCTCAGGAATTCTGACCCCACAGGCCTGTAATGGGCACAGGAATCTGCATTTTTAACACATAATACAGATAATACCAGTGCAGGTGGCCTTAGCCCATATTTTGAGATCAGTTGGAATAATTTGTTTATCGATGTCATTTAAGTAGCAGACCTCCATCTGAGTTCAGTATTTTCTTTTCTCTTTATCATGATCCCAGAGAAGAGCCATTTCCTCAAAATATTTCGAAGATGATCTTATTTTTTTTTGCAACTTCAGATATTATTTATGAAACATGCTCTTTTATACAAAAATAGACATGGCAGAAGCTAAGATGGGATCAGATATTCTTTTTCACAAATGGGAAAATTTATCAAGGCTGTTCTCCAGATTTAAAACATCTAATTATCCCTATTTAAATGGCTTTCCTCCCTGTTATAAATCCAGAGGAATTAAGCTATCTCTCTCTTTTTTTTTTTTCACATTGCATGAGATATAAGAAAGTAGCCTTATTCCATGTCAAAGAGGTTATGAGTAATTTTGTATAGAATATTTTTCGAGAGATTTGAAAAACAGATTTATGGAACATTTGTTCATTTTTACTGCTGTCTCTAAATCATTTTACATAGAATTGAAGTTTTTCTTACATTCTAATAAGTATTTTGTGGTATCCCATTGGATTCTAATTTGGGGGATATTTCAATATATACTCTTTAACAGTGCTATTGCCACAAGCGATTGATTATTCCTTTAATATTCTTTTCAAAATATGAACTGCAAATTTCTCATTGGTATGAAAGGACTTTTTTTTCTTAATGAAGTTTTGATCTCAGATTTGCTGAAATCTACTCCCACTGGCTATAACTTGCATCCGGTATCCCTACTGTACTGGGACAAGGAATGTTAAATTCCCTTTTATAAGAAGGAGCTTTTTGTAACTGAAGATGACCTGAAACCCTGGTCCCTTATTGTGCGTAATAGTATCAAATGGAAATTTAAATGTAGAGAAAACTTGGCAAGTAAAAGATCGTTTTGTTTTGTTTTTCTCTATCTATCATGAAGTTGGATTGATATTCTTAGCAGCAGATATTTGAAGACTCATTACAGATAAGTTTTCTTCTTTTAATCTCCAGTTAATATTCATCCTAGTTTCATAATTTGGATAAAGTAAATTATGTATTTAATTTTTTCATCCATGAGGATAGATTCAAAAATAATTTAAAGATATAAAATTACTTCTTTTGGGGGTTTTCCAATTTTTTGCCTCATTGAAAAAACTATCTTAGCCCCCTCCTAAAGTCTCATTAAGTAGCTAATTAGAATTTTTAAGAGCCTCCTATGTCATATTCAACCTTTATCTGTATTAAAACAATTTGCTTTGTATTAAATATAAAGCATATATTCAAATTTCTTTGTTCCTACTAAAGTCATCAAGGCATTATATTTTAGAATGATGAGAATAATTATGTTATTGAACTATCGGCAAATAGATTCTATATTATTGGATCACAGAAAAAGTATCCAACGTGAAAAGGTAAAAATTTTGTAAGACCAGAATATTCACCAAGTTAGGTAAGCTGATGTTTTATTCATTTTTTTGACTATTGTGGTTCTTCTTATAGGCACATATCATATGGAAATAATCAAACGTATGGGAAAATCCATATGCATGTTCACCAGGGTCTTATTTATAGCAATAACATAGAAATTACTACTAAAAATATAGAAATGCGTCCTATGATTAGGATGCATCCTATGATTAGTTATAAGTTAGTAACTATAGTTATAATCCATGTGGCTGTATAGAAAAAAAACAAGTAATAGCCATTCTTATAAAAACAAGAGTATATGAAATTAATAATTATAATTATAAAGAAGATATGAATGTTTATGACTAAAAATTAAAATAAGCAAAATAGTAAGAAAAGTGTTTTTCAAGGAAGGAGGATTAGAAGTTATTTCTTCATATATTTTCACACTTTCATTATATTTGTTCTGTTGTTTTATAATTTAGAGAAAGAGATTCCTATTGTTTTTTAAATTAAAAAACAATATGCATTTTAAAAATAGGAAACTATACATTGAAACAATACATGTGAAATATATTCATTCTTAATTTCATATTCTCTAATCCAAATAAAAAATAATCTGTATCTTGTTTAATTGTAACATTATTCATTAAAAATATGAATGATCACCCAACACCCCCTCCCCATAGACACATACAAAGGATTGAATCTTTTTTATCTCAAAGAAACTGTATAAAACATTTGTAAAAATAACATATCTTAAGTTATATTATCCAATATGACTAAAGTATGGCAGAAATTGAATCAAAGATCTTTTTATTGATTTGTGAGGAAAGTGCACATACAAATGTGGGAGAATGTACAAGAAAAGAGTTATCAGCAGACAGTAGCTGAGAATATATTCACTCACTCATTCATACTTCCAATCATTCAACCGACATAAATTCACAGAGTACTGACTGTTTAGTAAGATTAGAGTAGAAATAAAGTACTAAATCAATATCTATTGACTTTTTATTGAGTTCCAACTAGACAGAATAGCACTTTTATTTTTTCTAACATTATTAACAATCTAATATGCAGTTTTCATTTATTTCTTTTAATCATCTATTCAACAGATATTTAACGGACACCAGCTATGTGTAAGTAACGGGTATATTGCAATGCAAGACAGGAATGGTATCTATCTGTCTTCAAAGAGTTTATACTTTAATTGGAAGAGAATGACAATGAATAATTAAGTGAGTAAACATATTATAATATATTTATACATGTTGATTTGTACCATATAGGACAGAAGTAGTATGAGAAAATTGTAATCAAAGTAGGTAGAGAGTAGTCAGTTAATGTCTCTCTGAGAAGATAGTATTTGAGTCTTCTTTTTCATAAATTACATATAAGAATAACATCTATTGGATGTTGGGCAGGGGGCAGGGGGAAGGGAGGAGGAGGGAGAGGGGGCGGGTATATGCATACACAAAGAGTGCAATGCGCACCACCCGAAAGATGGACATATTTGAAACTCGGATTTGGGGGGGGCAAGGGCAACATACATAACCTAAATATCTGTACCCCCATAATATGCTGAAATAAAAAAAATTCGTTTAAATTAAATTTTGGGGTGGATTAACTTCAGGAAATCCCTCATTGAATGTGACACTGGATGTCCCATTCCAACTCTTTCTCTGGCTGAAATTTGCTTACTCCTTCACCTGTTATTTATATCTCTAAAATCATTCCATACTTCAGGGTCTCACTCAAAAGCCACCTCATGCATAAAGCCCACTGTCCTCCATCTCCTCCAGAATTATTCCATTCTGACTCTAAACATCTCTAACTCTTTATATTGTTCTTTAAATCATTAAGTTAGTTATATCAGGGATAATAATTAGAATTATTATTCTGCTAATGCCTACTGTGATCTTGGAAAGTGTATTTGCCTTTTCTAAGTCTTAGTTTTCTTATTTGTTAAAAGGGGACAATAGTATTATCTACTTCAAAAATTATCATAAAAGTTAAAACACTAAGCATGGTACCAAAGCATAAGACTAATAAATACAAAAATAGATGTTACCTACTATTTTTATAAAATGTTATATATAATTATTGAATATATATTTTTACCTTCACTAAATAATTTGACCTTGTGATACATTTTCTGTTCTGGTAAATTCATTTTAAATTTGCTTTTTCCTAATATCTTTTCTTGAACTCACTTGTGATTTAACTACTAATTAATATCTGATAACTTTTTCAACTGCCTCAAATTCCTCTAATTTGATGCTTCTGGTCTACAGGAAACAGGGATAGTAAATGTGCATTAATTTTTTTTATAGAAGCCAAAATAAGTATAATTAGATGCTGAGTGGATGACTCAGGGGTCCTCCTGTTAATAAAGTACAGAAGAATAGTGCAAATTTAGCACACGGTATACTAGGAGTGAAATTCCCCTATGGTCAATTATGGAAAGAATATGTGTTTTATCTACCTCAAAGGATAATGAAACTATTATACAAAATAATATATACAAAGTTCATAATTCCCTGCCTAGAACATATTATTTTTTCAAAATACATTAGTTACTTTTAGCTACATTACCTGACAAAAATATGGCAGCTCCTGAGTACTTTGGTTGTTGTTACTGTAACATAGAAAACAGTTTGCATTACTGTTCATTACTGTTCTTCACAATAAAGGACCAGGTTTCAGTTAGAAAAAGCTTCTTCTTACAAAATGGAATTTAACATTCCTTAGCCGAGCACAGCAGGACACTGGATGCAAGGTATAGGCAGTGAGAGTAGATCTGAGCAAATCTGAGGTCCAAACTTCATTTAAAAAAAGGCCTTTAGTACTAATGAGAAATTTGCAGTTCATATTTTGAAAAGGATATTGAAGGAATAATCAATCACTTGTGACAATAGCACTGTTAAAGAGTATATTTTGAAATAACTTTAAATTCAAAGCTAAAACTAAGAACTTGCTGAAAATGTAAAGAAAGCCTGGAATGAGAAAGTGATTGTCCAGCTGATACCTAAGAGTTTGTGGAAAAGATTAGTATGTGACACACAGATGAAATTTAGCAAAGATTGGTTAATAAAAGAAAAAGAACTGTTGAGAACTTAAACCAGGTGAGAAAAGAAACTATTCTCTTAGCCACACACAAAAAAGATTTATAAAAGCAGCTTAAGGAAAAACTAAAAATTTAATTCTAGAATGTAAATAATAAGAGCATCAAAATAAATCCTTTTTAGTTTGTGTTCAGGTACTTAAGGTAATAGCATTAATGATTATAATACTGTATTCTTAATATACTATTTCATATGCTACAACAGTATTAATGATTATAATTGCCATTTCTTAAACTCCTACCTTCATCCAGAAACTGTACAAGCACTTTACTATGAGTATCATGACTAAATTGCAGAGTGTAGAATTACGAAGAAGAAAGAGTAATTAATTTTCCCAATGTCCCACAGGTCTTAAACGATAGCTCCTTGTCCCGTACTTAAAGTTCCAAGTTAAAATATATTTTCAGAGAGACACATGGGTTGGATAAAGTACGTATAACTCTTATTATGAAAATAATTGGTTATTCAGAATAAGCAAAACTAAAGAAGACAAAGTTCCTTACAAAATACTATTTTAATAAGACTTATTTCTGTCCTAATTATCTGCACATTTAACAGATTAGGGATAACTTATTTATATAATTATTTTTTTGTATTTCAGCATATTACGGGAGTACAGATGTTTAGGTTATATACATTGCCTTTGCCCAACTTGAGTCAGAGCTTCAAGTGTGTCCACCCCAAGACAGTGTACACCGCATCCATTAGGTGTGTACATACCCATCCTCTCCTCCCCGCTCCCAACACCCGATGAATGTAACTACTATATGTGCACATAAGTGTTGATCAGTTAATACCAATTTGATGGTGAGTGCATGTGGTGCTTGTTTTTCCATTCTTGTGATACTTCACTTGGTAGAATGGGCTCCAGATCTATCCAGGATAATACAAGAGGTACTACATTACCATTGTATTTTGTGGCTGAGTAGAACTCCATGATATACAAATACCACATTTTATAAATCCACTCATATATTGATGGGCACTTGGGTTGTTTCCACATCTTTGCAGTTGTGAATTGTGCTGCTATAAACATTTGAGTGCAGATGTCTTTTTTATAAAATATCTTTTGTTCCTTTGGGTAGATGCCCAGTAATGGGATTGCTGGATCAAATCTTAATCCTCTTTACCTGTCTACATTCTTCCCCCCAGCCCTTGCAAAAACCACAAAGCTTCCAAACAAAACTAAGTAGTCCCAAGTAGTTTTAACTTCAAGTTCCTGGGAGAAGTCAACGCCCTTCATGGATGATTTCACTTGAAATCCTACCTTCAAAAAGTTAATCTTAGATGAAGTTTCAAGAAATATGAATTAAAAATAATAGTAAACTAATAGATTTACAAGGGAAAAACACAAATATAGAATCATACCTGTAAAAGCTAAAATATTAAAGTACTTTAACATAGAATATGATTTTAAAACAAAATAAATACACAACAAAGAGATGAGATTATGAAATTTTGAAAAAAGACTGTTATACTCATGGAGATGAGCTGCTGAGATCCTCATTGAAGAAAGAACTCACTGCCCAGCAGTGGAGAATGCAATCAGCAGATGCCCTCCAGGTCTCATGTCCTCCAGGGTCTTCATCAGCTTCGGAGAATTCCTTTACCTGAAATTATATTTACTGGAATCAACCTGCTAGTTATGATTGCGTAAGGTGGGAAAACAAAAGCTCACCCGCTTTGGCTCTCTGTGGGTTACTATGCCAGGCAATACTCTCCCTAAGACGGTTGGCTGAATCTTTGACAGACCTGCATCACAGTTCCGCTCCTTCCTCTGCCCACTTCTGCTTCCTTCCCCTTTTCTTCGCAGATGGTAATATCTGATTAACATCTCACATACATAAAATCCACCTCAGTAGTCACTTCTTAAGGACCCAATCTACAACAGGGAAGAAACATAATTTCATAAATGAAAGAGACTATTACATGTATATAGCTATAAACTGATTTGTATGCTCCAAAATTATTATGTTGAAGCCCCAACCCCCAAAGTGACTGTGTTAGAGATAGTGCCTTTATGGAGGTCATTAAGGTTAAATGAGGTCACATTTTTATAAGAAGAAGAAGAGATACCAGGTAACTCTCTGTTTTTTGTATGCGCTTAGAGGAAAAGTCACATGAAGCCAGAGAGAAGCTGGCTGTCTACAAGCCAGAAAGAAAGCCCTCACAACCAAATTTTCAGCTACCTTGATCATGGACTACTAGCCTCCAGAACTGTGACAAAATAAATGCATTTTTAAGCCACCCAGTCTATGGTATTTTGTTATGGCAGCATGAGCAGATAAATATGTATTTATATATAATTAAAGTTACAAATTTAAAGAATGAGTAAAGCTGCAGATTAGAAAAATCAAATAGGAAATGTGAAATAAGATTATTGTAATAAATTCAAACAAAATCTAATCACAATACTGTAAATGGACTAAACTCCAACTGAAAGATAAAAATTACAAGACCAAATGAAAAAGAATAAAGAAAATAAAACACAAAATTGGGCCATACACATGTATTCATAAGAATCTCATCTAAATAACATAAGAACTCAATAAAAAAAAGGGGATTTTGCAAATTTTGAGGTATTGGCTTTCTCTACCACAAAAACAAAACAAAACTGTTAGTTGCCCCTTGAACAAGGCTGAGGTTTGGGTGTGACCCTCTATTCAATCTAAAATCTGTGTATAAATTTTGACTCCTTCAAAACTTAACTATTAATAGGTACTATTGACTGAAAGCCCTACTTACAAACAGTTGATTATAACATATTGGTATGATATACAAAAGATATATATTGTATTTTATATTTATTATATTCTTTTTCTTATAAGCTAGAGAAAAAATGTTATTAAGAATATCATACGAAGGAGAAAATATATTGACTGTGTTAATTAAGTGGGAGTGGATCATCGTAAAGGTCTTCATCCTTGTCATCTTCATGTTGAATCGGATGAGGAGAGAGAGAAAGAGTAGATATTGGTCTTGCTCCCTCACGCATGACAGTGGAGGAAGAAAATCTGCGTGTAAGTGGACCTGCACATTTCAAACCAGTGTTGTTCAAGGGTCAACTGTATACTGAAACGGTTCAACTGCTAGACTTGGAACTTTTTTGAAGAAGGATTAAACTCCACGCCCCATCCCCCTATGCCTTTCAATAAACTCACAAATGATCAAATTATTAACTAAAATGACTCTTATTTGAGAACATGGGCAATCAGTGACATTACATTGTAAAAGTCCTTTCAGACACAAATCTTGAAAAAAGGAGAACAAGAGATCTAGATTCTTAATGTGGAAGGAGAAAAACTCTCAGAGTGTTCCCTCTGTCTAGCCCACACTGGTCCAACTACTATCATGGTGATGACATACTGCTTCCCTCTGTGCGTGTTGTTCACTACATATATCATGATAACACACCTACCTCTAGATTAAGGTATAAATGACAGTGAACAAAAGAAAGTAAAAATCATAATAATTAACATGAAAGTATTGATGAAATGTTAAAGTGCCCAAGTATTAGTTCTTCCAAATTTTATACAACATTGCAGTTATTCCCAATAATGGCAACAACAAACTTATTTTAAGAAAATTTATTACTATCTGAATTTACACATACATTATATGAATACTAAATTATAACTGGTACCAGGGTGGGTTATTAGCAATATCAGTGACTAGATTTTATTAAAAGTGAGTAGTGCTTTTCAGATCATAGTACTGACTCCTGAATGGGAACAAAGTTGGTTATTTTTGAGTTTTTTTTTTTAAGTTTTTAAAAACTTCCATAAATATGGTATATTGTAGAAGTTAAGAATATTTTGTTTAAAGTCCTTGGCTTCTGATTTTTAATATATTTCTACAGTTTGCTTTATTTTTCTAAAAAAGTCATTTATTATGGTATTATATAGTTTCCAAAGTCAGAGGCACTTTTGCCTTGTCAAAAGCAAGCACAGTGAAAGATTTTAGAGCAGTAAAATATGATTAAGTTTAAGCTCTAAATGTGGAAAACTGCTACAAGAAAATATAATTTTGGTCATGATGACCTTCTCTTTATATTCTTAAAGTTTAATTTAGAGGAAGAAAAATTTAAAAAAGTAGACAAAGCCTAAGTAAATATTTTACTCAAATCTTCAAAAGTAAATGCTTTCAAATTCTCTGTGCAATATGTAACATAACTATTATGTTGGAAATTGCTGCACAAAAGCATCGTCTTTGTAAATAAATGCTAATCTTTGTTTAACAACAGTAAGAAGCATGGAAATTCAATATTTTGAGCAGAAATATAGGTATTAATATAAAAAGATACCTATTTTTACAGTGCAGAATATTGGGGTGTTTTGTCTGTCTAATGTTTTATTAGTCGAATTACATAGTAACTGCAACAAAAATGTCTTAAATAATTATTCATTCATTCATTTAACAAATACTGTTTAAGAATTTATATAGCATAACACCCCTGCTATACTTGGCACTGGGACCACAATGGAAAAGAAAACACAATAACTTCTTGTCCCTGTGAATATAATGTCCAAATAATCATAAATGTCAAATATATGTTATTTGACAAATTCAGAGCTCATATTAATACACACATAAGAGAAAATAAAGTGAATGAAAAGAAAAACAATCAAAAAAATGGACTCAGTGAACACCACTGTAACTATAATTGCATACATGAAAATTTTCAGTTAAATGGAGAGACACGTGTCTTTATAGTATAAGCCATATATGTATACTTAGTGCAAATTCTCACAGAGATGTAAAATACACCATATCAACTTAGTATGAGGGAACAGAACATACCATTCCTGAGTGATTATATTTTAAAAGTTGTTTACCTTAAGCCATTCAAATGTTAGCAACATTTATAATCAACTTCAAAATGAATTTTCCTGCTACAAAGTGTACTTCATTTGAATTACATATGTGCTTTAGGATTGTATTGTTTTTAATTCACCCCATAAAATGTTCACCTAATTTTATAGTAGAAATACTCAAGACTATTGCTACAAGGTAATTAAGATTTTAGTAAGGCATTTAAGAGCATTGTATGTGTTTATAAATCAGAATTTACTAAAGTTTATTTCCCTTATTGATCTCTTTAGAGCAAGAATTGGAAAACATTTTCTGTAAAGGGCCACATAATAAATATTTTAGGCTTTGTAGGCCATATGGTTTTTGTCACAACTACTCAATTCCACCATTGCAGAGTATGTAAAAAATTGGTAAATGAATGGGAGTGTCTGTGCTGCAATAAAACTTTATTCACAAAATTAGTCAGAAGCCCAGCTGGCTGTAGTTTGCCAAGTCTGCCCTGGAAGAAAGAAGAGCACTAAAATGAGATCATGAGTACTAAACATTTAAAGTTTCTCCCAAGATGAGGCTGCCTAAAACAATCAGTTTCAAAGAAATGAAATAGCAAGGCATGTCACGATTTTTCACATATTCATAATTGGAAAATATTACCTTACACTGAAATTTAAATAGTTAAATACATCCAATAATTTCTACTAAGCAATAAAATAAATCACATAAACTAATGAGTGCTATTCTCTTAAGTGGGATACATAATCAATTTTCTGCACTAATTCTGGTGTCAGTGTAATCTGTACTAAATATGCATTCTAATGACACTTTTTTTCTTTAAAATAATTTTTACAACCCAACATACACAGACACACACACACACACACACACACACACACCTATATATATATATATATATATATATATATATATCTTGATCCATAGCATCATGTACTTTTACTAAATTCAACAAATAATGTATGAAGCTTAACATTGGACAGGACCATGTTTTTGTATAAAGAACCACATATGTTTGTATGTGTCTGTATGTGTGCTAAAAATCCTTTGGGACATCATAATATTAGTGGCATGTATATATTTTTTCCAGTTGACTGGTTTAAATTCCAAATTTATTTGGCCAAATATATAGTACCTGATAGACATCTGGTGGCTCCACAGGCAAAAGCAGCTGTGCGATATCTGAATACACTTTATCTTGCCTCTTGATTCTCTGACTTGAATCATAGCTGTCAATGGTATCTTTCTCAAAAATGGAGTCCTGTTAAGGTACAAAAGAATAGTGAAGTCTCATCACAATTAAAGTCTCTTATCTGCAGTGTCTTGGTTACTGTTCCAGAAAAAACTAATAGTATAATATATACACTTATTTTTAAGGAAATGTGTATAAATGTTGAAATCTCCTGGTTCTGGATGGAAATTCGTAATTAGTAAGATACTCGTGCATCTGAAGGGAAATTATTCTGTCATGCTACTGTCACTAAACAATTTGTTTCTAGTTTTCTAGTGGCTGGGAAAGCCTGGCAATTACACTAATTTTTTAAAAGTTATAGATGCATAGCAAAAATAAGAATCTTGAAAATAAAAATACATAAGAAAC
Source organism: Avahi laniger (assembly GCA_963575035.1). Taxonomy (NCBI): domain Eukaryota; kingdom Metazoa; phylum Chordata; class Mammalia; order Primates; family Indriidae; genus Avahi; species Avahi laniger. The sequence continues at coordinate 63,985 of CAUYSK010056940.1, read as the reverse complement.
AAATGATCTAAAGAAAATCTGAGAAGGGAAAATGAAATAGTAAAAGACTATAGTATAATATTTATTCAGTAAATATTTATTAAACACCCAAAAGGAAATGCATGAAATAAGCTAGAAGACAAACTGCAGAAGTAAGGCTATCACCCTCCACCTACTTCCCTCTTATTTCTATTTCTGTTTCTATTTCTATTTCTGTATTTCTATTTCTATTTCAACATCTCTTCACCTAAGAGCTCCCACTTGTATGCTCAAGTTTGTCCTAATTTCTGAGCCAATTCTGCTGAAAGCAGGAGTGTTTAGGTTCTCCTAATTCAATATGGGTTGGGACTAAATAAACATTTGGGAATAAGGCTTCCAGCTAGTGACAATGAGGTCTTGGATTATGCACAATTATTACTATCAGCAAAATCCACTTTTCTGATAACAGAGTTTCTGTGCACAACTTCTTTAGTTTATCTTTTCCATTTTTGACCCCAAATATATATCTAGATCTTTCTTTTGTATCCATTTTGAGTTAATGGTCAACTAACTTGTCTAGTGTAACTGATTCTTGAAAAGTTGGGTTCCAAATACAAGGATTAGCGTCTGCTCCCCAAACAACTAAATAGTTCTTTGAGCTCTCACAGAGGGCCCTGCCTTTTGTGAACAGGTATCTCATGTGCCCTCCTGGACTTGCTCTGTTATCTTTCTTTGAGTAACTCCAGTGAGTTATCTCAGATCCTGACAATGACTGTTTTTCAACTCTCTTGAACATTGTGTCATTTTTGTACAATTGGCCCTTGGCTTCTATCTTATAATGTAGGGGCAAATCCTGGGTTAGGACTCCGGTCAATGGCAGCCTTAACCCTATTTCACTCCTCTCATGCCAAATTTACCAACATATTTTCAGATTGAACAGAGAAAGGCAAAACTCGAAATGATGTCCTGTGGTGAGTCAAATTTTACTTTTAGTCTATTGTTTCATGAATTAAGAAGTATTTGATGTAAATCCTATAATTACAAGTGAAAAAAATCCAACTTAAGCCTAAAAGGAATTTATTGGAAGAAAATGGGGTTTCCCAAAGAATTAAAATGAGAACAGCAGAAGTAAAGGAGGAAGAGTGTTACAAGTGCATGGATAAATGTATAGGTGACTATTATTAATGTCAATGACATAACAGCGTTTATGTAGATTGAAATCAAGAGCAATCACACTAACGAGTGGAGGAAAAGAGAGAAAATTTATAGAATAAGCCACAAGTGAGCTGGGCCTTAGTTATGGTGACTTTCATAGATGAACATCATGTATTCTTGATCAAGGTCCAAGGCATGTTTTGGGAAGGCAAAGACAGAAATAATCAAGTTTGTCCACAATGTTTATTATTTAAACAAGTGAAAGGAATGCTTAGAAACACAGATTGGACCTTAGGAAGGAGGAGTATAAATCCTGAACTGAAAATTCTGTTTTAAATTTACTATTAATGAGAAACCATTGGTTGCTACTCAAGAGATGCTTTATATTCTGAGAGGTGATCTCATCCAAACAGTATTTTAGGCCGCTACAAGTGTGATGATTTGGAGGAAGGAGAGATGGGTGGTAGGGCAAACAGGCAGAGTTACAGCAACAGATCAACCAAGAACTGAGGTCAAACGTGGGTGTTGTCACTGAAAGTTTTAAGGAGCAGAGATAACCTGAAGTCTGACTGGAACTGACTGAGTAAAGAAGAAATGGAGAGAAGAACAAAAACGATTCTAGACTGAGTGAATGAAAGAATTATGCTATAAGCAGGAAATTATGATGGATAACTGAGTTCTACTGGGAAATTTGCTGAGTTTGGGAGAGCCTAGGTAAAGTGTCACTGGCAATTCAGTTAAAGAAATGTGAAAGGATGGCTTATCTGAGACTGTGAAGTCCAGGTATAATATTCTGAAATTTTGACATTGCATAAAACCAGAAGTTTGGAAGGAAGGGTATGGAAGAGCCATTATTTATGATTTTCTCATATTCTAATTTTCTTCACAAATTACCACTCTCTCAAATTATAGACTATAGACCATAGAAAAAATGTGATAAGGAAAATAAAAAAGAAATAACAAAACTAAGCAATCAAACAAGTAAATTCAGCAGCAAAGGGTTTTTAGATTCAAATATATAATGCAATTATATTGATTTAGATTTTAAAATATACAATTAAAAGGAAAATATTTTATATAACTTCTATATTACCTATAATATCTAATATTGCATCTTTATACTAAATAAGTACATCATGAGGAACTAACAAATTAATGAAGTGCAATTATATGTACATATATTAATAAATGCAGATGATACTGATTTAAATAAGCTCGTAATAGATACCATAATAAAAGGAGATAATTATTTCTAATAATATTATAACAATAATATTTTTAAATACATTAGTGACTGTTCTAACACACCAGCAATTTGAAGTCACAAATATAATCAAGTCTATAATATCTAAAGCAATTAATATTGTTATTAATAAGTTATTAGTGCAACAAAATTTCTAAGAAAACATTAATTAAATTAAATGCATTCTATTATTTTTTAAAGTATTTTAAAAATACAGTATATGAGTTGTTGTACTAGAAGAAACAAATGCTTTCTCACTTTTAACTCAATTAAAAAAATCGAATTCATCTCCATTTAGCAAATTTAAGGTTTTGTTTTCTAACAGCTACAATAATTATTCAATAGCTCCAGGACCTGGAACAGTGATTAGCACATCATATATGGCACTCAACAAATTCTGTTGGAAAAATTAATGAATAAAGGAATAGAGGAATCAATCAACTGATTTCTCAATATTAAAAGTCATTATCTGCTATATATTTAACATCTGTCAGACCTAGTGCTAAATAAAATATTTAATTATCTTATTAATTCTCACATGGTTGTAGGAGGTAAAGATCTCTCAACTAAGGAAATGAAGTTATAATGATTATAAAATTTTGTTTAAGATTTTATAAGTATTGTAGAGTGGGTGTGGGTTTGGAATTCTGCCCATTTCTTCTCAAAACCCTTGGTTATAAAGTGCTACATTGTACTATCCTTTACTCCCTCAAACAGTCCTCCCCATTTGCTATTTATTTATTTTCTGAAGAATCATACTTGGAGATCTAGCTTTAAATTGCTATTTTAATTGTTATTCTAATGCTATTCTAATTTTTATTTTAGTTATCCCTCCTCATTAAGGAATCTGATCAGCTCATGTTAGGTGGCTTATTATCATTCAACTCAATAAAATCGAGCAAGTCAATTAAGCTTTCTGAGCCTGAAACTTTCCACTGGTAAATCTGAAATATATTTGTTCAACCCATGTTCCTGTGCTCCAAGGATCAGTAGCCAGTAAAAATAATAATTCACCAGCATATTAAAATAATACTTTAATGGTAAAATGTTTTTTAAAAAAACATTCAATATGTTAATTTAATTATTTTTACTGCTCATAATTTAAGCTCAGATATACTTGTTAAATCATAATAATTACAAATACAGACATACTTCATTTAATTGTGCTTTGCTATTACACTTCACAGATATTGAATTTTTTTTTTGCAAATTAATTTGTGGCAACCCTGGATCAAACAAGTCTATTGGTGCCATTTTTCCAAGACCACGTGCTCATTTCATTTCTGTGCCACATTTTGATAATCCTTATAATATTTCAAATTTCTTCATTATTATTTTATCTGCTATGTAGATCTGTGATCAGCTATATTTGACATTACTATTGTGAATTGTTTTGGGGTGCCACAAATGATGTCCATATAACACAAAAACTTAATAAAAAAATGTATTCTGACTGCTCCACCCACTAGCTGTTTACACATTTCTCTTCCCCCCTCCCTTGGTCCTCATTATTCCCTGAAACACAACAATATTGAAAGTAGGCCAATTAATAACCCTACGATGACCTCTAAGTGTTCAAGTGAATGGAAGAGAAACACATCTCACACTTTATATCAAAAGCTGAAAATTATTAAGCTTACTGAGGAAGGCATGTTGAAAGCCAAGAGGCCAAAGTGAGGTCTCAAGCACCAAAAGTTAGCCAAGATGTGAATGTGAACGAAAAGTTCTCGAAAGACATTAAAAGTGTTGAACCAGTGAAGATATGAATAATAAAAAAGTAAAACAGCTTTATTGCTGATATGGAGAACGTTTTAGTGGTCTGAATAGACAATCAAACCAGCCACATTTTCTGAAGCAAAGCCTAATCAACAGCAAGGTCCTAACTCTCTTCAATTCTGTGAAGGCTGAGAGAGGTGAGACAGATGTATCTAGGAATTTCATAGCTAGAGAGGAGAATGCCTGACTTCAAAGCTTCAAAGGATAGGCTGACTCTCTTGTTATGAGCTAATGTAGCTGGTGACTTTAGGTTGAAACCAGTGCTCACACATTCCAAAAATCCTAGGGCTCTTAAGAATTATGGTAAATCTGCTCTATCTGTACTCTTTAAATGGAACGACAAAACCTGAACGACAGCATATCTGTTTACAACACGGTTTACTGAATATTTTGAGCCCACAGTTGAGATCTACTACTCAGAAAAAAAGATTTGTTCAAAATATTACTGCTGACTGACAGTTCACTTCATCAGCAAAGGATTCTCATGAAACTGTACATTAATATTGTCTTCATTCCTGATAACACAAGATCCATTCTACAGCCATGGATCAAGGATTAATTTTGACTTTTAAGTCTTATTATTTAAGAAATATATTTCAGAAGGCTTTAGTTGCCATAGATAGTAATTCCTCTGATGGATTTGGGTAAAGTAAGTTAAAAACCTTCTGGAAAGGATTCACTATTCCAGATGGCATTAAGAATATTCATGATTTATGGGAGAAGGTCAAAATAGCAATATTAATAGGACTTTAGAAGGAGTTGATTCCAGTCCTCATGGATGACTTTTAAGGGTTCAAGATTTCAGTATGGGAAGTAACTGCAGATGTGGTGGAAATAGCAAGAGAACTAGAATTAGAAGTGGAGCCTGAAGATGTGACTGAATTGCTTTAATCTCATTATAAAACGAACAGATGAGAAGTTGCTTCTTATGCATGTGCAAAGTTTCTTGAGATGGAATCTACTCTCTCTGAAGATGCTATGAACATTTTTGAAATGACAACAAAGGATTTAGTAATTACATAAACTTAGTTGATAAAGCAGTAGTAGGGTTTGAGAAGATTTTCTCCAATTTTCAAAGAAGCTCTACTGTGGGTAAAATGCCATCAGCCAGCATTGCATGCTACAGAGAAATCTTTTGTGAAAAGAAGAGTCGATTGATGTGGCAAACTTTACTGTTGTTGTATTTTAAGAAATTGCCACAGCCACCGCAACCTTTAGCAATCACTACCCTGATCAGCAGCCATCAACACTGAGGCAAGACTTCCACTAGCAAAAGATTATGACTTGCTGAAGGCTCAGAGGATTGTTAACATTTTTAGTAATAAAGCATTTTTTCATTTAAAGGTATGTGTAATTTTTAGACGTAATATCATTGTCCAATTAATATGCTACACTATAAAAATAATGTTACTTGCTTTATTGAGATATTCACTTTATTGTAGTGCTCTGAAACTGAACCCACAATATCTCTGAGATTTGCCTGTATATCCCACACATACACATATGTACGTATATGTTCTTGAGTTAATGAATTTTAACGTGCCTTGATAGTTTTATAAATAGGCTTGCTTATTCTTTTGAACCTTTCTTTTTTCTTTTCTCCAAAGCCTAGTGCCTGTGATTTAGGGGTCTGTTACTAACAATGAGATTTATTTTGAAAAGAAAATCATATTGAAACGACTATCTTAACGATTTTGCAATTTCCTAGGTGTCTGTAATTATTTTAAAATAAAAAATTTTTAAAAATTACCAGCTTAATGAAATTACTGGTTCAGATATTTTCACTGTGATGATTTTTCACTTTATTCTACCTGTTATTTTATCTTGTTTTTTTTCTCATGGAGTCTGAAACATATCCAGAGCAGTCATTAAACTACTATTATTTCATTTTGCTTTTTGAATTCCTGGCTCATATCAAACACAGAGATAACAACAATAATTAATATTGATATAATGCAGTTACTGATTGTATTGCTTTAATATACATTTTTTGCTTCATCTGATTTTTTTTAACAATTTTCCAACGTATTTTACTAATGACAAAACTAAGGCTCATGGTGAAAATGGTTCATGCACAAAGTCACATAACTGGTTAAATAAAGCAGCCAGGATTCAAATTTCTGTTTTCTAAATGTGCGTCCTTCCCATTTTTTCCTCTGTGTCATAATTGAAGGGATTTTAGTGATCGTTAAGGCGAAATAGCTCATTATAATGATGAAAAAACCGAGGTTCAGAGAGGTCAAGTGGCTTGCCACTAGGAGGCTTGAGGCATAGCTTGAACATCAACTAGATGCCTCCAAGATATTAATTGTAATAATTACCACACTTGCAGCTTTAGTTGCTGTGTCCTAGCTTTTTCCTTGCTCCCTTGATCTGAAAATAACAATGAATTAGTATGATGACAATGTAGCTATTTTTTTCTCTTCATGCTAATTTTTATCAGTCAGTCTCCTTTCCTCTCTCTTATGGCTAATAGAAAACACTTTGAGCATAAAGTCTCAGGAGATGTCTATGTGGACAAATGGGAACAAATAAACAAAAGTAATATTAATAAAGAAGTCCAGAAAGGTCTTAAACTTCTGGACAGGAAACCAAACACGTACACACACACACACACACACACACACACACACACACACGCAATGGAGGTACAAAGGATGAGGTTCTTGAATTTGATAGCAATACAACCAGACAATGTTTAAGAAAATTATTCTATCAGTAGAATGTAGAAAGAATTAAAGTCACTGAAATGGATGAAGAGTACTAGCCTTCCATCCCCACCAAGATCAACATCAAGGATGTACCTGATGGTTGTCCCAATCAGTATATTAAAATAATAAAAATTAACTATTATTATGTAGAAATAAAGATGTTTAGACAATCCAGTAAAGTGTAAATTTATTTCGAATAGTATTTCCTAGAACAGAGTTGCATGCTTTGCTGGTCAAATGTGAAAAGCATTTTAGTTGAATGTTTGATAGTCATTTACACAAAGAATATTTATTTGAACTTAATTGTGCCCAATGAAACCTAACACAGCAGTGAAAAGTAAAGGATAAATTAATGTCTGCAATTTGAAAAAGAAAATGGAGAGTAACTCAGCAACATATATTTCTTTTTTTATGTGAATATTCATTTCAGACTGTCTGCCACCTTATAGCTCATTATCTTACTTTCAGATTGGTTGATTTTTATTGTAGGAGATTTTCCCAAATCTGCTGGAATACTGAGTTACTTGATAATTTGTTTAGCATGCATTTAGATAAATTTCATGCTTGTGTATATCTTCTGATGGTCTAGGTAATCAATTAATATCAAAAGAGTTATAAAAGTAAGCAATAGAGTTTGTGTACGTTATCTAATATTGCAAAATACTATATAACACATCCTATATAATGATACTATATAACACCATAACTATAATAATAACTATATAATAATGATAATGCTATGTAATACAATAGTACTATATAATAAATTACCCCAAAACAAGTGGCTTAGAACAATAAGTATTTACATAGCATATTGGACAGTAGGTCAGTTATTTTGACTGGACTTAGTGGGGCAGCTGTTCTCAAGTGTGCTCCCTCACACATGTAATGTTCACATGTCTGTTGGCTGCTTATCATCTAGATGTTGGCTGGGTTGTTGAGGATGACTAGGCCCCCTCCATCTTGCTATCCTGTCTCATATTGAAGCAAAGGCACATAAGCAAGTGAGTGAAAATGTACAAAACCCCTAACACCTAAGCTCAGAACCCACATACTGGTCACTTCTAACAATGTCTTGTAGTCAATGTAAGTTACAAGGCCACTATAGATCTAAAGGAAGGAGAAACAGATCCCATCTCTTTAGTGAGATGCCATGTAAGTCATATAGCAAAGGGTATAGATTTAGTGCAATCTATCATATACATATACATAATATATTCCAAGAAAATATTTCAGTAAAATTAATTTTGAGTCAGTGAAATATATTATGGACTTTAATACCATCATAAGTTAAGAAAATTTAATTTATATTAAAATTGCTACCTGGTATATAAAAATTCATAGAATTAAACATGAAGGAAATCCTTGGCATGCTAATTTTTATTATCAACTTTAAAAAGTAATTTAATGGATATTTATTAAACATTTATGAGCACATTGTGCCAGATGTTGGGGGAAAATAGTGACTAATAGCAGAATCAAGGTGGTTCCTACCTATGATGGTTAATTTTATGCCAGACTAATAGATTGCCTTCATAGAAATTGTAATATAGTGAATCTGAAAGTGTTGCAGGAGCTCCGGAAATTTCACTCCAAAATGTGATTCCTTGTTATAAAAAATATTTTGAATTAAAAGCCCTTAGAGATCAACAGGCATCGAAAGGGGCTCTCCCTCTATCTGCATAACTAGATGGATCCATCAAAAGAACAACTGACTTCCCTTCCCCTCCCTGTTATCTCACCATATTGCCAGAAAGAAAATCAGGAATGCAACCAGACCTGGCCCAAATCATTTTAAATATAATATCTGTCTCTCAGGTTAATTTAATTTGTAAAGAGAATCATATCCAAGTTAATCTGTTTCACCTATCCATTCATTCCCCCAAGTATCTATTTATCCTCCCCAGCACACATTTATTGCCCCTAAACAGAATTACTTACATTTCTCATCTCCCCCTCACCTCTAAAAAGAGTGTATAACAATATCTGGATCCCCTGGGATATTGGGTAATCACTCTGTGATTCTCCCCAGGCCCATGGTAAATAAATCTCTTTTCTTTATTAATCTGCCTTAATCATGAGTTGATCTTTCAGCAAAGTTTTGGGGAAAAGGAGAAGTTTCCCCCTCACCCCCAGAGTCTCATTCAAAATTCTCAAAATACTGGCTAAGATTTTGACAGAATTAAAAATAAAGACCAAATAGATTATGGTGACCATTAATCAGTTGTCATAATTTGAAATAAATATAGAAAGTGGAGCAGAACACTCAAAGCTGATCATACTGTTGTTGAAACTGTAAGTGGGCTTCAGTCTAGGTCTAGTTTCTCATTGCACAAAGATCTAATTGTTGAAACAGTGAGAATTATCATGAAGAAAGGAATTTTTTAACAGGACAGATGTCTTGTTGGGAGAAGGGCAAAGCTGCCTCAAATTCATCTCCCCAACTAATGAAGATCACTGGCTTTTAAAAGATGGGCCATAGTATAACTAACAAGGGATTAGGTGCGTTAAGGGGCAGGGTGTGGAGGATGGTGAATCTTGTCAGGAAATCTGCCCATGGGCCTTCAGAATCTCAGTCCCTTTGTCTTCAGAAAATCCACTATTTCTGGGAAACAACTCAAAAGGTCAAGGGGTTAGTTAAAGAAGAAGATTTTATACAGGTCATTGAAATTTGTTCAATGGGGCACCAGTTACAATACCATTAGAGAAAAGGCAGCATCAGCCAAATATCATATCGAATGTAAAAATTATGTACATATAAAGGATGTAGTTTCTCAATATGAATTTCTAGAATAATTCACAAATTAAATCTATTAAAGTATATACTTTATATACTTTAATAGATATCTATTAAATTATATACTTTTTGTCCATAGTATTGTCAACCAATATGAATTGCATATCCTGGAGCATTCATTATATAGTAATTTTCAATTTACAAATCACTTTCACACACATTTTCTTTTATGACCTTAACAACTCTCTGAGACAAGAAAAACAGTAATTATCAGACATTATTGTAGATGAACTTAATTTGGAGAAATTATATTATCTACTTTTGTTTTTCAAATTGTGCATATTATAATAAAGACATAAATCCATGATACCTGACAGCTAATGTTCTGTCCTTGTAATGGTCTGTCTTAGGTTATCTTCTAAAACAAATGATATTCTGTTTTAGAAGATTATTTTTCTCTCTTTTTTTAAATTTATATATGATTGCCCACCATTTCACTTTGAGAACTCATGAGAATTCTTGTAATTAATAATAGATAACCTATGTTGTTTTCTTACATCCATTTGAATTAAAAAGAATATACTTTTGACTAAAGTCCTAGTTGAAATATTGTAGAAGACCTAACTTTCCTCAAAACCTTATGGAATTTAGAAAATGCCCAGTGATATGAAAAGGTAGCTCAAAGGATTATTGTTCCAGGAAAACACACAGTTCTTTGGGATGTCAATCTCTCACTATTATGTCCTCGTGAGTAACATGAATCATCTATGGAAATCATTCTTGTACAGTACCAAAGTGAGGTGGTAAATTCTGGTGCAGAATTAATAAAGGGAGTTTTTAGAAGCAGTTATCTGACTCTGGAACACCTCAATTAGGTCAAGGATATGCAAGATGGATCAAAATATACAGGTGGGAGGATTCCATAAGGAGGGCATCTTTGGAGAAAACTGTGCTTTGAATGTCCAACTAAGGATGAGAGTATGGAGATATCTGCCCCTTGCCTAAGTCCAGTGGAGGCAAGAAAGTCTGCAACTGGACCACCTAGAAAGCCTAATGTGTGTTCATTGCATATGGAATATAGTTAGGACCTGTTTTATTTAGATCTGAGAAAGCCAAAGCACCTAATGGCAGGGCAAGATTATATATTTAAAAAGTAACTACACTTTCAACATTAATAAAGAAAAGTAAGGAATGTGAGCTGAGTGGGTGTGAACACTGGCAGTCATTTTAAATACTACTCTATAATACATCCTGGAAGAAATAGGACCCCAGTAGTCAAAGACAGATCCCCAAATAAATTTTATTTTATTGCATTCCATATATCATGTTTTTTCCACCTATAAGTTAAATAGCTTATACCAATTATAATCATAGCATGATATCCTTTTCTCTTATTCCTGTTTTTAAATTCAATGATATAGATTAATTTTTTTCATACTTCTAGGTTTTTATGTTTAGTATTTTAAGTGGATGCATAATAATATAGGTGATTATTTAACTTTTCCTGGAAATTTAAATTGATTTCCTATTGTTTTGGTTTGGATTCTTTTTATTTATTTATTATTAATTTTTCTTTTATAAGTAATCTTGAAATTAACATATTTATTCATATATTTAATATCTATGCCCTTTCTTTAAATCTTTTGTATTTAAACTCCATGCAATGTTTTTATAAGGACAGGTTCATATGACCTAATATTTTAAAACATACACTTTGCTTATGTCCAGATAGTATGATGTTACACAGATATTTTCCTTCTTAAATAATTATCATGAAAATGCTTCACAGTAGTGCCAGAACTTGTGGCAATTTCTATGAATTAGTTTTCTCTTAATAGTTTATATGCAGAAATAATCTTTGCTCTTCAGTTTAGTATTACATGCAGTCAGACAAACCGAGATGCTACATTTTAGAGTCACATTCTATTTATTTTTTTATTTTAAATTTTATTTTATCTTTCATTTATTTAGAGACAAGGTCTCACTCTGTTACCCAAGCTGTAGTGCAGTGGTGTGATCATAGCTTACTGCAGCTTTGAACTCTTGGGCTCAAGCCATCTTCCTGCCTTGGCCTCCCAAAGTGCTGGGATTATTGGCATGAGCTATCACCCCAGGGTCGTATTTCAAATGCAAAAAAAAAAATATGAGATACATTTAAGATAATGTCATGGTGCTAGAAAATATAGAAATGTTGACTAGAAAAAATATAGAAAGTTTCTTAATTCAGATAAACTATATAAGCTTTCTATGCAGAAGAAATGGAGTCATAATTTCCTTTTTGATCATATTTTTATTTAATTTGTATCTTCAATATAAATGCCTATAATTTATAGAGAATTCATATATATACACATATAAATATAAATATACATATTTTCAATGTATGTATATATCATGTGGGGAGCATGTAATTTATGATATTAAAATTTCTTTAAATCTATAAGAAACAGTATTTTTGTCACGCTTCACCAACTAGATTTCTTTTACCAAAAGGGATTGGGCTTAGGGAAGAAAAAGAAGAAATATGACTACAGTGTATATTGGAATTCTTACTATCAACACCATTTTTTATACAAATACATTCTTATTAATGAGCAATTAACCAGCCAAAGCCTAAGAAAATGGAACTATTCCCGACATCTTTTTTTTTGTTTTTGTGATGCTGTATAACAGATGGAATTTTATGTCATGATGCATTAGTATACTGTTAAATTTTAATTTCAATTAATGATCTTTATACTTTTATGTACATGAGGGATATTTTAGGCATTCATTTCCCTTCTAATTAGCTTTTATTGCTGAATTCATTCTGAATCAGGAAGTCATTAAATTCTAAAACATTCACAGCTGAATTTACTTATGCCCTAATAAAATTAATTAGTACTTTGAGCAAAGTATTCTAAAATTTTTATTTGACCAACCTAATTTTAAATTCACACACACACACACACACACACACACACACACACACAATATTTCCTTAAACAAAATTCTGATATATTATCTAACCATGGCCATAAGGAATGTTACCTAGAATTTATTGAAGACTCATTTTCTGCCATTTCCCATTTGTTGTGTATTGTAAGAACATCTCAACATTCCCTGAAAATATAGTGCACTTTTATACCCTTTGAGTCTTTGTTCTCCTGTGGGAAAATATTTCTCTTTTTTTTCCCTCCTTTAACACACAGAAGTGTGTTATAATAATTTTTAGAAGTGAAAGCTTGATATCAAAACAAAACTATTATATTAGAGATCCAATGAGTTAAATTCTCTTAAGATTCTAAAATTCATTGTAGGAAGTGAAATACAGATAACATTAAAGACAAAGTAAATCAAAGACAGGTTAATTAAAAATCAAACCTATAGAACAGTTTAAATGAGATAAAGTAGCATTCTTTCGAATAATATAACTACTCCAACTATGGTAGTGAAATTTTTCTATATAGGGTCTTGGGTCATTTTCCCCAAACAACAGGTCTATAGTTGAAAACCAGTAGGTATAATGAGTAGGTATAATTATTTTTTTTATACCTACTGGTAATTATACCAGTAGGTATAATTATTTTTTTTTAATTCTGTTTCTTGGGCCCATACCTTGGATTATGAATTCAGTTCCTCAAGAATCTACATTTGAAAAGAACTTCCCAAGTGATTTTAATGCTCTGCCACATTTAGGAAACAGTTTGCCCAGAAAAGAGTTAATAAACAAATAATGAATATATATAGTCATTGAAAGGTAATCAGTCTATAAATACCTTTCCAAAGCAGTGCTTCTATATGGTTTAGGTTATTTAAAGAGATTTTATTATTTCAATTTTTCTAAACATTGTTCCAGTTTATTTTGTATTTCACTTCACATTTTTAAAATATTCATTGGACATTTATAGTTCTAGCCTCCTAAGATATAAAAATGAAAGAAACACGATTGCCTCTGGAATCTTATATTCTAGAACAGGTGTGTACAAGAGAAAGACTATCAAAATAGCATTTAAAATGCTTTGTAATGAGTCAAAATCATTAATTTTATAAGTAATTTAACAGTTTTTTTTTAGTTACTTCTAAGTTGCCTCTCTGTACTCAGCATTGTGTGGATAGAAAATTCAAAGACAGACATAAGGCTTCTCTTCCCAGCAGTTTATAGACACATGGTCATTTCAGTAAAGTGAGCTAAGAGTGTTGATAAGGAAAAAGATAATGTACCATTCATTATAAGTGACAGCAAGGGAGCAGGAAAATCAAGCTTAGAAGAGAGCAGTGGTTGTCAATCCTGGCTGTACATAGACTAACCCAGGGAATTTTCAGTAATCTCAGTGTCCAGTCTTCACACTAGACCAATTAAATCACAATCTTTCCTTTTAGGATCCAGGGATTAGTAGTCGATAAAGTTCACAGGGGATTTCAATATGCAGCCAATGAGAAAAATCTACTGGCTAGGGATGGCATTCTGAAAGACGGTATTTTTTGTTTGTTAATCGATGACTAGCAGTTAGTCAAATAAAGGGAACAGGTGAAGTCAGGTAGGTCTAAGGGGTCCTGAAGTTTTCCAGGAGGAAGGAAAACCATTGCATGTCTTGTGAAAATCGAAAGACAATGAAGTTGAATGCAATAAAGAAGACACTGGGATGGAATACAGGGAAAAGGAAACTGCAGGATCCGGTAAATTACACTGAAGTATGGTATTTAAATTAGTCTCAGACAAAGATTCTCAAATGTTTGTGAGTTTAAGAAATACTTGGGAAGCTTTTTTGGAATGTGAAATTCTGATTACTTACATGTGGAGTAGGGATCAGAAATGTTCATTTTAAAAGATACTCCTATATTATTTTGATGTATGTAGCGTACAATTTTAGAGTTAGGAGGAGAGAGACACAATTCAGATTTGCTATTTAGAAACATTCTTATGGGTATAGAATAGATTTGAGAAGCTCAGTGTTGGACTGAGGTATACCAATGTGTACCTAGGATTGCTATGACAGTGCAACAAGAGGTGACTGAAACGTGGGTTTGACTGGTGGCACTAGAGATGAAGAACATTTTCCTTTTAGTTGTTATAATTTTTAAACCTCTATTTAAATGTTATGTTTTTTTTCCCTGATGTGAATTGATCTGTTTTTCAAAAATGAAAGCAATTTAATTACTAAAAAAATTTCTTTGTTGTCATCTAGTATTTGTTGTTGTTTTTACCTTTATTGTGAGCTAGACACTCAATCGTTCAGTTTTGTCTTAAAGCCAACTCATGATTATCTAGGGGCCAATATTCTTGCTAATTGATTATGAGGCCCTTCCTGCTTATATGTCTGCAGTCCTTAGAATTTATGAAGTTGGCTAGACAGCTAAGGAAAAAGATGAATTGCACATTAACAAGCTTGACTTTGTTTGCTCTCCCTATACATTAATCTTACACAATATATAGATATAATGGTAAAAGGTATTTATTAATTTTTTGTTTTAATTGAAAGTAAATTTTTCATTATCACACAAAATAACTCATTCTAAGAAGTAATATTTAATTAGGTTTTAATTTTATTCTCTGCCTATCCAAGCCCCCATCTTAGTTCCTTATCAAGCATTTGATGTTCTAAAAATTAGCATCTAAATGCACAACTTGTGATATAAGCACTCAATTTTTTTAGATAAATTGATGATAAATAAGTTATTGACCACCTCTTTTGTAAGACCTATTTTTCATGTATCTCATCCTGTATATTACAAGATATTAGTAAGGAAGAAGGGTAAAACAACTAATAAAATGAAAATTTTGGCTTAGATATTTATTAGCATTTTATAATTATGATCTTTTTTACATCATCATAGATGTTAACCCATTTCTCCACATCTAATTTAACTTTTCATTCTTTTTCTAATTTTAAAGATTCTCTGATAGCTGCAATTTATTTTGACTTCAGTCTTTTTGATGCTGCCCACAAATTCTTGAACTATACTTGTATACTTATCTTCATGATTTTCTCATACTTAATCCTCTTTAAAAAGTTCACACCTTATTCAAATCATCTACCAGGTGACTCTTTCATATTTTATTTTCTTGGGTATAGTTTATTTCTTTGTGCTTATTATTACATCTTAGAAACTGCCAGCTTCCAATTTTGCTATAGACTTTCTGTCAATGTGTTCTTTCCTACCAGTTGTTTGAGCTTGCTGATGCATACGTTTTTAAAGTCCATTTTCTTGGTTCTTTCATTCCTTTTCAATTCATGATCATTATCTCCTAAATTGCCTTCCACTATTACATTTTCAGCATATAAAATATAGGTAATGAAAAACGTTGCTAGCATTTGGTCATCTATTTTTAAGTTTAATGTCTTTAGAAAAGTTTGAAAACCTAAAAGTATTATTCCTTTTTATAATTTGACTATTTTAGAACTAAGTGATCGGTAGTTCAAAATATATTCAAATAGTTTAGAAGTGATTCATTTACTTGGGAACATATTTCTTTGGGTGCCTAAACTTGTTAAAATAATCAAATTATTTGAGATTTCTTATGAAAACTGTCCTATCTAGGTTGATATTTCAGTAAATTTTTAAAAAAACCTAATGTTGATTTCTATCTATTTTCTTTGGATCAATCTTCCCCTTTACTTTTATTTTTTGTTAGAAATCTTATCAATCAATCATATCACTTTTTAGTATTTAGATCCAAGGGTTATTTACTATGATTTCTACACAGTTTATAGCATAATACTGCTTTGATAATAATTGATATTGATCTGGCTATTGAGAATGACAGACTAATAGATAACATAAGATTTTCATTTATGATGTTTTGAAAAGTAAAACCAATGTTCTATTAAAGTTTAAGACCCCAAAAATCCTTCAGAAAACACCTACATTAGAAAAAAAGAATCATTTGTTCAATAAGAACCTCATGGTTAGTTAGGCCGGGCGCGGCGGCTCACGCCTGTAATCCTAGCACTCTGAGAGGCCAGAGGAGGCGGATTGTTTGACCTCAGGAGTTCGAGACCAGCCTGAGCAAGAGCGAGACTCTGTCTCTACTTAAAAAATAGAAAGAAATTATCTGGACAACTAAAAATATATAGAAAAAATTAGCCGGGCATGGTGGTGCATGCCTGTAGTCTCAGCTATTTGGGAGGCTGAGGCAGGAGGATTGCTGAGGCCCAGGAGTTTGAGGTTGCTGTGAGCTAGGCTAACACCACTGCACTCACTAGAGCCAGGGCAACAGAGTTAGACTCTGTCACAAAAAAAAAAAAAGAGAACCTCATGGTTTTCTCATATCTGAAAGAGTCCTGTGCATCAACATATATTTATACTATCGATGACTAACCCTATTTTCAAAATCTACCACATGTAGATTTGTGAAAGGATTATGAGTGTTAAAAGACAAATCACAACACATTTAGTTTCAAGATCTTAAGTGGCTTTTATTTGCAATTCTAAAACCTGGCAACACTTCATTTTATTTTGTATTCTACTTTATAGAATAAGAATTTCAATGAACTCAGCAGAGGCGGTTAATTTTAAAGGCAGAAAAAAGCTGAAGTAAGCAAAAACAGAGAACAAAAAGCCAATTTGTCCTTTCAGAGTTACTTTCCTTATAGGTGATAAATAAAAATAAAATCCTAAGCCCTCCAACCAACTAAACAGAATCACTCTTGGCCAAATGGATCCCAGAGAAACCTTGAAAAACTGTTTCCAGCCGTGATGGGATGAGAGGTTGGACACACCTCCTTATAGCCACCCCCTTGCAAACCCCGTTAGGATTTCTTTCCCAAGATCTGAACAGAAACCAGCTCCATGTAATCATAATTGCTCCTCCCTTTTGCCGTTATGACACAACTGGCCAGCATTCCTTCCAGAGAAGTGACCACCTATCATGGAGGGGTTCTGGTCAGCATATGGACCATGCACACAGAGGGTTTTGGTGTTCTCTGCTTCATCTTTTGATGTCAGAGGGCCAAAAACTCCACCCCGGTATGATGTTATTATTATCATTTTTTAACATCTGACCCATAGAGTAGCATGAATCTCAATCATGCATCTGCATGTTTCTGCTTTCATAAATATTCATGATTCCTCCTATAGCTTACAAAATATGTATATTTGGCCACCTTACTGAGCATAAATCCCTGTTCCCTTTTCTCCCCTGCAAGTGCTTGCCCTGGGCTTTTGTCTTAGTCTATGCTTCTCAGCCTGCAAGAGGGTCAGCCTGTGGGCTGCAACCCTTTTTGAGAAATAAAGCTCTCCTTTCCAAGTTTATGAACCTCGTCATTCTCTTTTCTGTTTTTCTTATTGAACTCCTTAGGATGAAGGTTTAATCATTGACTTTATCCCTTTCTTCATTTCTAATATAGGCATTTATAAGTTTACTTCTAAAATTGCTTTACCTGCCTCCCACAAATTTTGATATTTGTATTTTCTTTATAATTTAGATCTGGATTGGTAAACTATTTTTTTTTGAAACAATAGATAGTAAATATTTTAGGTTTTGTGTGTCATAAAGTTTCTTTTTCAACTTCTCAGTTACACCGTTGTAGTACAAATGTGGCAATAGATAATACATGAGCACATAGGTGTGGTTTGTTTCAATAAATACTTTATTTAAAAAGTATTTTTCCTCACTGCTTCAATTTTTTTATAAATACTCATTTTTTAAAATTTGATTATGATGTGTTTCTTTATTAAATAATTTAATCTTGTCCCCAAAGGAGTATGGCCTTTGCCTTATAAGATTGTGTTTATTTCCCTGTAGGCCCTGAATAACCGGATATGTTAACAATATGATTTAGTGCTGAAGCTGGCCATAATGTGTCCTTTGCGGAGGGGCTGATTACTCCAAAAAGACCAATGATAACTTTAGGGTAGGGATATTGAGTCACATACTACCTGGTGACCTACAGAGGGGATAGAGACTGAGAACAGTCATGTAGGCAACCAATAATGCCTATATGGTGGATCCCAATAAAAACACTGGACACTGAGGTTTGGGTGAGTTTCCCTGGTTGCAATAGTCCATGCATGTTGCACCTTGATGCCTGGAGACTAATGTGGCCTTGACTCCACAAGGTGAAGACAGCTGGAAGCTCCACATTTAAAACTCTTATTTTGCTTCTTTCCCTGGCTCATTTTAATCTGCATCACTTCCTTGTAATAAACTCTAAATATAACAGATTCTAGTGAGTTCTGTGATTACTTCCAGCAAATTATTAAAACTGAGAGTGATTTTGGGAATCCCCTCCAACTTGCAATTAATGTCATAAGTGAGGGTGCTCTTATATAGACTGTTTCCTCTAAACTGTGCAATTGAACTAACTCTTTGCTGTATTTTTAATTATTTTTTTGTATTACATTTTTTCTATATTTATCTTGCTTAGGTTTTGGTGGCTTTCCATGATCTATTGATTTAGAGTTCTGTAGAGTGGCAACTATAAAACTTTGCTAAGATAAAGTAAAGACCTAGATGAAATAATAGACATCTGAACATACATCAGAAGACTCAATATTGTTAGAAATTTGGTTCTCCCAAATTTTTCCATACATTTAGCACAATCCCAAACAAAATTCAAACAAGCTTTACTCAAGAATTGATTCTACCATTTATATAGAAAGACAAATTACTTAGAATATTTAAAATAATTTTTTAAAAAGTTTAAAAGCCAAATAGGCAAAAAAATTAATAATACAAGGGAAAAGATGACATAATATAAGGCTATCAAAGATATCAACAAATTTATGCCAATATAGTTCAAAAATCAGATAAAATGAATAAATTTATAAAAAATAGTTTACCAAAATTGACTTAAGCACAAATTGAAAATATTTTCAGTCAATCTTGAAACCATTATTAAAAAATTTTCACAACAAAAAAGCAGTTTTTAAGGGTTATTACTACCAAAAATTCATGAAATGGATAATAGCAATCTTACATAATCATTCTAGAACAAAGAAAAGGAACATCTATTATGATGCAACTCATGTTATAATGTTGGTACCAAACCTGATGAGGACAATAAGAAAAAAGAAGATTATATAGCAATACTACTTATGAACATAAAAAGAAATATCCTCAATAAAATATTAGTAAATCACATTTAACCACAGATTAAATGATAATAAAAAATAATAAAGCATCATGACCACTTCTTCAAGCCCACTATATAAGTCTTCTCCACCTTTTAAATATAACAAGATACCTTATGTGTAGAGAAGAATAAAGCTGTTTTGTCATATGTCAAAGTGTTTTCTTTGTTGCATTTTCAATATAGTGTCTGAATCATTTCAGAGTAGTTTTAAAGCTCAGTAAATTCCCTCTTTGACTAAGGACAGACTCTCAGAGACACAGACACACATTCATAGAAACAAATGTGATCAGGATAACTTTCTCTATTGCTGTTTAAACCTTGATCGTACATTGGAAGCAGTAGTGTTACCAGGTCAGCTTGAATTGTTTCTTGTTTCCATTTTTCTCTTGTATCCTGGGCATCTGGAACAATGTGATATAACAAATGACTAAAGCCACTATGAGGAAAGACTGTGGTTGTGTTTTCACTTGCAAAATATGATTATTTGGAACCTTTGTCTTATGAGAATAAAGCATAGAGTATGGTTATCTGTGAGCACTAGAAGAACAACAAGCACATGCTTTCAAGAATCTGCTGAATTTGCTATCTAGATAAAATGAAATATTGCCTAACAATTAAGGTAAATTAAGCAGCTGTTTCTTACTATATTGTGCTAATGCTGCTTCCAAATTGTAAATTGCTGATGGGAGATCAGAATGAGAAGGAAACAATATCATTTCACATTTCTACAGCAGTTCATTTTATGATTATCATAAGAAGCAAGTGTTTTTGCAGCTGGTAGTGACTACAAATAAAATATGACAATCTAAGAAAGCTATTTAAACCGAATAAATAGTCAAAAGTAAAAGAATTGGAACATACTAGTTGACACTTTTTTATAGCTATAAAAAAGTCAGACTTGCCTAAAGCTCACAAGGAACTGCTGCAAGAGTTAATTGATACCATCGTTGGCATGCCACCTTTCCATTGAAACTGAAGAATGTAAAAGAATAAGCTGGAAAATACACAACCATTTTTAATATCTTAAAGACCAAGGAGTACTCCAAACAATAAATAAAAAGCAGGTTTATAGAACTCAAACTTGGGTATTTAAGATTAAACATTGAAGTTTTAATAGAACAGGTATTTTGTTATTATCTCATTCAGCTAGCTTGATTTTTTTCTCATTACTTAAGTGCCTTAGAATTTCTGAAATATGAAACAAATTTTAGAAATTAAAAAATGAAAGTTTTGGAGAAAACAATGAGTTTTTTCCAACATTGGCCTACATCAAATAATTACTTTGTCTTCAACCTGAAAAAACTTTGTTCTTTCTTTTAGTCTACATTTCTTTATTCAGAGAGATATATCTTTTAAATTTTTAATTTATTTTTATTGAGGTAAAACATATATATATATAATTTACCATCTTTACTATTTTAAGTGTACAGTTCAGTGACAATAAATACACAGAGATTCTTGAATTGTTGGAAAAGAGAAAGATCATATTATGTCTCTTCACATCTATGAACACAATAAAATAAAAATCCCATGTTCATGTATATGCAAATATCTCTTTGAAATGCTTTTATTTTTGTTTAAATATAGTAATGACATTTATTATATAAAACAAATATTTCATGCATATTTCTTTACACAGTATGGACAATAAATGAACACTAATTAAATGCAAGGACAGCCCATTAATCAAATGTATCATGGATTATTTTGGAAACGTGTTTTAGAACATGGTAAGAATTAAACAATTTTGGTTTATTTTTACTCCTGTTCTTTTACTAAAGTTTTTACAGAATATTATTTTAGGTGAGCATATTTTATTTTGGTACACATTATCTTTCTTTTAAGAAAATTCAGTGATATTAAGGTTTCTATGTGGTAGATGATATATTACCTTCACAAAGGAATATAATGAAGCATGAAGAAAATGGAAAATTATTTTTCTTTAGGTTGCAAGGTAACCCACAGACAAAACTCAATAAAAATTCTCAAAACTTTGACTTCTGGTTCTATGCTAGACTGCATTCCTCCTATTTACTATCTCTGTGGTGGTCATTTTATTGTGTATACTTAGCATTTGTTAAATGCCTTCTAGTCTTTAAGGTTTTTTTTTTTTTTTTCTATTTTCCAGATGACTCTTCTCATCTAATGGTGAGAGGTAGGGAAATTGACACTGTTAAGTTAGGTTAACTGAATTTACCAGGATGAATCTCTACTCATTTGTTTTCGCAAATTTATTCACAGCATCAATAAAGACTCCTTAACTTCCTACTTAACCTATATCAAATTATTATAACCACAATCATTAATTAACTCAGAATGTATGACATTACAGATATTTCTAAACAGATTTTATTGTTATTATGATGGCTGTTTTATCATTTGTATAGCTTTTCAGCATTTAAAAGCACTTTCCAAAGCATTTTTCATTTGATTTTCACTTCCACCTAGTAGGGTGATATAACTAGCATCAGTAAAATATGCCTGTAGACAGATTAGGGAAATGAAGCATTGGAGAAGTGATTTAATTATGTTTCTCCAGATCAATCAAAAAAGTTCAATGACTATTATTTTTTGAGGATGTTTAGTATATATAAGAGCATAAAGAAGTGCTTCAAATGTACACCCTCCTTATCTGGATATGTACACACAAAACACAAACCAAAGGGCCAGGAGTTATTTGATTGGCAGTTGGTTTAATTAGAACTGTTAGGCAATATTAGGATAGGAAGCATTAGGGATAAAGAGGAAAAGCAGAAGTCAGGAGATTGTTTGTGAATATTACTTGACAAAAAATAAGAGAGCTAGGAGGCAGGAGGGGGCTATTTTTATGCACTATTTTAAAATATTCTTTATTACTATTTTCTTTTTTAGTCAATTATTAATTCCAGTAAAAGTAGAATAAACTATAGTTTACCTGGATAACCACACTTGAACATGAAGTAATTAAAAATACATAAATTTAATATAAAAACTATCCTGTATTTATCACTATTCATACTCACAAATCATCAAAGATATGAAGGGCAGATGCTATTAATTAAATTTCACACATGACAAAGATAAAAGAATAGATGTTTATATTTTATCCCTTCTTTTTGGAGCAAAACAATGAATCTTTATGAAATGTAAGGGATATTCTGTGGCCATTGGATTATAAACCCTTTATTCAGTTATTACCAAATAACATATGACCCCAAATTTATTATTTTCATGAGTTTATGGGTTATTTGTACAATTTTGCTGATCTGAGCTAGATTCAGCTGATCTTATGTTACCTGATATTACGTAGGGATACGAGTGGGTTGGCTCAGGACAGCTGTTTGGTCTAGGATGGCCTTATCCAAGTCAACTCTGTTTTCTCCACATCTCTCTCACATCTTTGCCACTGGGTTGCCAGGACATGTTCTCATGATGGGAGTAGTTTCTTCATGAGAAGAAATAGAAATACACAGGCACTTTTTCAAGTCTTTTCTTGCACCAGGTTTGCTCCTTTTCCATTTAACAAGGCAAGACACAAGAATTGCCACAAAAAAGTGGAGAAACATATTCTCCCATTTTTATGAGTCAGAGTGCAAAAGGCTGGCTACAGGAGGGGTTAAGAATTTCAGCCTATATTATCAATTTATGTACCACAATAAATATTTCTTCTGTGATAGCTATTGAAAACCCATGGAATCTCAGGGAAAGATTATAGAAGTGGCTCCTATGGCACACATAAATGGAAGAGAATTACAGGCTACAATAGGCTAAAAGACTGAGTAGACTAACAGATTCTGAAGATTATAGTCTTGATAGTTTAGGATAATAGAAGATTCCTGAAGTTAGATTATGTGAGTAAAGAGAGGAGGAATAAGAATATTGAAGTTTTTACTCTGATAACAATATTTTATGTAAGGATGATAAGTTGAAAATCAGAAGCTAAAATATTATCTACCTTGGTGTTTGCCAAAGTTTAGAAAAGATGGACAGTGAGATATGGAAATGACAACTCTCACTTAAACTCTCATGATACCCATATCTTACCTTTCTATAGTTCAATGTTGAGCCTCCTGTTTCAATACTGCCAGAATATGAATTTGCATGTTTTCTCATTTTGGATTAGAGCCAAACAAATATGTTCAAATAAATCAAACTTCTATCCATGGGATATACATATAAAAAACAGAATGTCAAACAAAAAATTACTTATTTCCAGTGTCATAAAAGTTTTTGACTTTTCTAGGGCATTTTTGTTAATAGTATAGAGAAAACAAATTATATGTGTGTGTGTGTATATATATATTTACACACACATATATAAGTACATATATGTATATATGTATGTGTGTGTGTATATATATATTTTGAATTACATAAAACTTCATCCATTAAATGTTCATTTCAGAGAATGTAACATCATATATTCTCTGTTGGTTCCCTTGGTCATTGGTTAGAAAACCATCAGAATCATGCGATAAATATTTTGGTAGCATAATTTTGGAGTAAAACAAGGAAGGATAAAAGCATGCTTGGATTTTACTTACCCACATCTCAGTTTATGGCAGTGGCCAATGAGAAAGGATAAACTAGAAAAATAAAATATTATGGGGTGCTAGGGAGTTCTTGCGGAAATTTAGGAAAGATGACTTGGTTTTATTTGAGTGCATTTTATTGGCTATTCTGGGAGGAATAAGGCTAACAAGAATAAACCCTGTGTGGTTTTCTGTGTGCTTTTAAAAGCAGATTTGATCTCACTAAGGAACATTAGCCTTTGCCCACTCAAGAAAGCCTCCTGCCCAGACCTCTCATAGAAAAGGGTAATAGAAAGTTACATAAAATTTACTTTATTTTCTAGCTCTTTTTCTGGTTCTTGCTCCACATCAACCTGATGCCAGAAAGTCAACTCTCTAAGAGTCCTCAAAACTTATTTACTCACTGAAACAGTTTAAGTGAACAATGCAGACTTAACGACAGATTTTTATGAAAGTAGGCGGGAAAAGTCTGTCTCAAGCCCATTATAGCACGTGGCTTTAAAAATGTCCCTTTGATATTTTGATCTCTAATTTTTGTTTCAGGCAGTGCCATATTGATGGGTTTTCTGTCCAACATTTTTCTTACAGAGTTCTCAGCTCACTCACATTTCTCTGTCTCGACCTGTAAAATAAAAATTCCTCACAACCTTAACATATACTTTAATTTTTGCCTCTATTCCAGCTCCAACCTTCAAATTTTTGTCATATTTTGGTTTATCATGGTGATGGGATAAATAACAGGCCTTTTGATTATTGAGATTAATGCTTTTGAATTTCCTTAGTACAGAGGTCAGCAAACTAGAGCCTTTTGGGTCAAATCTGGCCCTTCAACTGTTTTTCTTTTTTTAAGTGAACTTTCATTGGAATACAGTTATGGTCATTCATTCACATATCATTTATGTCTGCTTTTATGTTACATGACAGAGTTTAATAGTTGTGACAGAGATCTTATATGGAGTAGAAAGCTGAAAATATCTACTATCTTTCCCGTCACAGAAAGAGTTTACCAAATCTGACTTAGAAGATTGATTGAGGTTGTAAATAACAATTATTTATTGTTTGGGGGCAGCACTTATATACGATGTATTCCTATCTTCATTGAATAATTTAAAAACATACATGCATACACATATACACACGTTTCTCTTTTGTTTTTTGGTCTAAGAACTGATTGAGGACACTGAGGTAATGTCTCTTCCTATATTTTATAATTTAGATACCAAACAGGTACAATCCTAACTTCGAATATTAGTTTGTTTTAAATAATCATAAAAAGACTTTTTTTTTCAAAACAAGATCTTATAATAGATTTTCAAATTTTAGGACTATAAAGTATAATTCTAAGTTATGACATATTAAAAAGTTTAGTTCATAAACAGTTAATTGCTTCATCTTTCTACTCTTAGGAGATTTTAGTGACAAACAGCAGAACTATGGTCAAAATTAAAATGTTAGCCTAACAATATCAGAAAGAAATTTTATTTCTATGTTAAGTGATTAACAATTATAATTTCTATGTGAGTGAGCATTCATTTATCAGAAAAAAGACATTTAGCATAGTTAATTCAACTGTTGCTTCTGTATTTTTAGAACAGCTAGCACGAATTTTCCTCTTTTGATTTATGAACAAAAATTTAAAGGCTAAAAATGCAAAAATGCTGAACATCATTATTAACAATTCCTAAAATTTCATAATGAAGTGATAATTGCCCTGATCATAGATTCCTTGATTCTATCTTGCATTATTAGTGGAAAACTGATAAAAATTGAAGTAATTGAAACGCAGCAGGTTAGAATCATTAAATACTTTCACAACTAGACTATTACATGCAGTGACATAGTATCTAGAAAATATATATTTCATCAAGGAGCAAAGGATACATTTCATAATAAGATTGTTATATTGCAGTTTAACCCTTTGACAGTTGTAATCTATATGTGACAAATTTCTCCTATAGATAAAATTTAAATAGATATAAGATAGATAAAGAGGAGAGTAGGTTCATGAACATAAAAAAAAACACTCAAAATTAGGATCAGTAATTGAGAAGGTTTTTGTTTTTGTTTTTGTTTTTGTTTTTTTTTTCTAATGACAACCAGTTAATGGCTACCATGGCAAATATTGTTAATTATTGTTTTAATGAAACTACAGTATTTGTTATAGTTTTCTATTGCATAGCAATATTACCATAAACTTCACATATTTAAACATCACACATTTATTTTCTCATAGTTTCTGTACATTCCAGGACTCCAGCATGGTAAGCTGGTTCCTCTGCCTATCAATGTGCAGGTTTACAGTCAGGTTGTCAACCAGGGTTGTAGTCTTCTCTGAGTCTCTGCGGCGGAAGGGTCTGCTTCTGAGGTCACTCATGATAATGACAGAATTCATTTCCTTAGATTTCAGATTTGGGCTTTATTTTTTCTGCCACAAGTGACAGGCCCCTCTCAATTTTTATAGGCTGTTCACAATTCCTTGCCTTATAGGGTTTCCCAACAAGGCTGCTTGTTCTTCAAAGCCAGAAGTGGGGGAGGGAAGAGAGAGACACTCAAAGATTCTGGGCACTACAATCTTAAGAGCATAATCACCTACATGTAATCATGTACATCTAGTTGCCTTTGTCATCTTCTACTTGGAAGCAAGTCACAGGTCATATTCATACTCAAGGGAGGGAGACTACACAAAGGCACAAGAATCAAGAAATAGGAATCATGTGGAGCCACCCTATATTGTGGTCAATACTGTATTCTTCTTATCTAGGGCATTTTTTCTTATTACGATCATGTAATTTCAGCAGATTTGACAATTTTTTTATTTTAAAATATTAAGGGGGTACAAATATTTTCTTTACATGGGTATCTTTTATAATGCTTAAATCAGGGCTATTATTAATAGTATGCCCACCATCTGGATAGTGTCCATTGTACCCAGTAGGTCCTCTTCCCCCTCCCCCATTCTTGATTTATAATGACTTTTACTTCTCTTTGTGCCCATATGTGCCCATCAATTAGTTCCAAATTAGATAGTATGTATGGTGTTTGTTTTTCCATTCTCGAGATACTTCACTTCAGATACTGATCTTTGGTGCCATCCAAATTGCCACAAAATACATTAATTTATTTCTTTTTATGGCTGAGTTATACTCCATGGTGTACATATACCACATTTTGTTAATCTACTAATAAATAGATGGGTATTTAGGTTGATTCCACATCTTTGTGAAAGTGAATTCTGTTGCAATACAAATTCAAGTACATGTGTCTTTTTGATAAAATAACTTCCTTTCCTTTGGATAGATACCCAGTAGTGGGATTGCTGGATCAAATAGTAGGTCTACATTTAGATCTCTGAGGAATCTTCATATTGTTTTCCATAGGGGTTGCACTAATTTGCAGTCCCACCAATAATGTATAAGTGCTCTTTCTCTCTCCATCTACACCAGAATCTATTGCTTTGTGACTTTTTAATATAGCCATTCTGACAGGGTTAAGGTGATATCTCTTTGTGCTTTTAATTTGCATTTCCCTGATCATTAGTGATGTTGAGAAATTTTCCATGTTTGTTGGCCATTTGAGTCTCTTATTTTGAAAATCTTATGTTCTTGTTTGAATTCAACAGCACATCAGAAAAAAAATAACCATGAACAAGTGAGCTTTGTCCAAGGGATGCAAGGATAGTTCAATATATGTAAATCAATAAATGTGATTCACCAGATAAAGAGAAGTAAAACAAAGACCATATGATCATTTGAATAGATGCAGAAAAATTATTTGACAAAATACAGCACTCATTTCTTATAAAAACCCTCAAAAAAGTGGGCATAGAAGGAATATGTCTCAAAATTATAAAAGCCATGTATGACAAATCCACAGCCAACATCATACTGAATGGGGAAAAGTTTAAAACATTCCCCCTAAGAACTGGAACAAGACAAGGATGCCCACTGTCACCACTTCTGTTTAAAATACTGCTGAAAGTCTTTGCCAGAGCAATCAGACAAGATAAAGAAATAAAGGATATCCAAATCAGGAAAGAGGAAATTAAACTATCCCTGTTTGCTGACAATGTGATCTTTTATCTAGAAAATCCCAAGGACACCAAGAGACTTCTGAAATTTATAAATAAACTCAGCAAAGTCTTAGGTTACAAAATCAATGTACACAAATCAGTAACATTCCTATATACCAATAACAATAAAGCTGAAAGTCAATTCAAAGACACAATGCCATTCACAATAGCCAAAAAGAAAATAAAATATCTAGGAATATACTTAACCAAGGAGGTGAAAAATCTGTACAAGGAGAACTATGAAACATTGAGGAAAGAAATCACAGATGACAGAAACAAATGGAAAAACATATCATTCTAATGTATCAGTAGAATCAACATTGTTAAAATGTCCATACTGCCCAAAGTGATTTACAGATTCAACACAATCCCCATGAAAATATCGACATCATATTTCACCAATCTAGAAAAAAATAATTCTTTGATTTCTTTGGATCCAAAAAAGAACCCAAATGGCCATAGCAATCTTAAGCAAAAAGAGCCTATCACACTTCAAACTATACTACAAGGCTATAGTGACCAAAACAGCATGGTATTGGTACAAAAATAGAGACATAGACCAATGTAACAGAACAGAGAACCCAGATATAAAACCATCTTCCTGTAACCAACTTATCTTTGACAAAGCAGACAACAACATATACTGGGGACTAGAAGCCCTATTCAATAAATATTGCTGGGAAAATTGTATATTCACAAAGAGAAGAATAAAACAGGATAGAATGTCTATCTCTCACCATAAACAAAAATGTATTAAAGATGGATAAAAGACTTAAATGTAAGTCATGAAACTATAAAAATTCTAGAAGAAAATGTAGAAAGGCTCTTCCAGACATTGGCCTAGGGAAAAAATTTATGACTAAAACCACAAAGGCAATTAAAGCAACAACAAAAATAAATAAATGTGATTTTATTAAATTAAAAAGCTTTGTACAGCAAAGGAAATAATCAACAGCGCAAATAGACAACCTACAGAATGGGAGAAAATATTTTCAAACTATACATCAGATAAAGGGCTAATATCCAGAATCTACAAATAATTCAAACAAATCTGCAAGAAAAACAAACAACCCACCCCATAAACATGTGGGCAAAAGATTTTGAGAATTGAAGTACTACTCTCAATACTCTTCTCCCAGCACTAAAGCAGAAGAAATGTGACTAAAGTTGGACACTCAAAGTATGTAGAATTTCTAATTACAAGGAAGGTCTTACTCATAATTCAAGTTGATCCATTCAGAAAAACTCCCGGAAATGTTCTTTCTATTGTTGTAAATAAGATCTCTATATTATTTGGTCTATAAAGTCATTGTTTCTGTAAACAGAATGAATCCAAACCAAAAGTGAGTACACTGAGACTTGGTGAGTTCCTCTTTTCTCAGATCAGTTTCAAGTGACAGAAATTGTATGGTATATAAAGATAATGAATTCTGGAAATGAATAATAATTATCATAGTGTCTGACCCAAAAAAGGAATTTATTAGAAACCAAGTGATAATTTAAGTGTGGACATAGCCTGGCAATGTTTTCTTCAAATGGTGACATGATGTACAATTTTGCTTAAAAAATATTTTTCAAAATCCTAGAGCCTTCAGAAATGTTAGTTGGAGTTTTTTTTGCTTTTCTTTTGTTCACATTTATTAATGACATTTTTCCTGATATGAAAACAGTTTCTTCTTCATTTACTGAGATTTAGCAAATACAGATGGAAGAATATCTTGATAATTCCCAATTCATCCAATAGTAGTGTAGCTGGGAAATGCTCCAAATATGACTTCCAGATTATCAATCATTTTCAGCAGTTTCATCCACAAACTATGTTTAGCATTCACATATCAAATCAAAATCTGCATCAGTGATTGCATAAGAATGACTGCAATGTTTATGTAGTCATTTGTAATTGAAGAAAAACTAAATATTTACAGGTATGAAGGTACATTCCTTCCTGTCCATTCTCTGTACTCTGCTATTTGGCATGTGATCCCATTATCTTGGTCACAGCTGATTGAATATAGCAGGATTGCAACTTGACTCTTGGTAGACCAAATTCATTCATTCCTATGATTTAAGTTCCTGAGGATGAGAGTCACAGAAACCAAATGGTTACCCAAGACAAAAATATTAACTGATTTATTTTCATTAAAGATATAATGGTCACAGATACCGAAATCTTCTTGTTCCCATAACTGGCAAATTCTCCTTCTCTGGCTCCTGTACAATATTACCCAAATTACAGTTGAATTTCTTGTAAAATATGAATAAGCATTAGTTGAATAATTTAAATCATTATCGCTTTTTAAAAAATATCTTGAGATATTCTTCCTGATTAAAGTAGATATCAGACTTTCCAGTGGAGCTGAAATCCCCACAGTGCCATTACTATTATTTAGTTTTCACACTGGTAGAATAAATAGACACTCATCTTGCCTTGTTGATCCTACTATTCCCATATCAACTAAAAAAGAGTGAAACTCCATAAGGTCATTCCTTTATTAGAGAAACTACTATTTTGGATGTAAATTCATTGCAATTATTAGCATTATTTTATAGAAGAGAATTTGGGCATAGTAGGTATTTAGAAATATCTGATAATTAAAGAAATATAATTGTAGCAAATTTCTTCCTTAACATTTGAATTTTGGGAGAATTTCATGTATCTAGCTAAAAGTGTCTATTATTACATTGAAGCTCCAATATCACAGAGTTCCATTCAGGTATAAATTGATGCGAATGACACTGGGACAAAAATATGACCTTAAGTGACAAAGAGGCCAGAAGAGACTGTAGAGATGACCAGAATAGAGATAGTTTTCTTATGCAGTGTAGATTGAAAGTTAAACTTGAAGTTATAAACTGAAAATTTATCTACTTGAAGAATCAACTTGAAATGATGTTTCTATTTTCAACATCTATCTGTTTATCTTTATACATAAATAGGTAAATAACTAGAACATACATAGGTAAATGTAATATATATTCATAGATTGTGTGTGATTATATGTATATTTAATCATTTGACATGCATTTAATTCAGCATATGAAACTAATTTTCTAATTTTATATTCATTTTGGGGAATGGAAGCGTGACCTACATGAAAAAATCCCAATGGACAGCTGTGGTAAAAACTGAATGTTTAACTCATGTAAAATATATTAACACTATTCATCTTCCTGAAAAAGATAAAGGTGCTACTATCTTAGAGAAAATTTTAAGATAAGAATAAGATCAACAGATAAACTTGGATTTCAGGAAAGTATTTCTGGAACAAAGGATGCATGTTCTGATAATGAAAATAGAGATCTACAGGACATCTGAATTCAGAGAATTGAAATCAGGAGCTAAAGTAAAAACAAAACACAGCTCAAAAGGATTTTTAAAAGATGGTATGTTAGGTATACATGCACCATATATAGCTATACATGAAGTAACCAAAATTAGAACAGATATAAGGGAGAGTGATACTCAGAAGGCTGTACATCTAGTTTTTTTTTTTTTTTTTTGGAACAGAGTCTTACTGTGTTGCCTGGGCTAGAGTGCCATAGCATCAGCCTAGCTCACAGCAACCTCAAACTCCCGA
The DNA here is from genome assembly GCA_963575035.1 of Avahi laniger. Classification (NCBI taxonomy): domain Eukaryota; kingdom Metazoa; phylum Chordata; class Mammalia; order Primates; family Indriidae; genus Avahi; species Avahi laniger. The sequence goes on along the minus strand of CAUYSK010056940.1, from coordinate 32,189 downwards.
GCTCAAGCTATCCTCCTTCCTCAGCCTCCCAAGTAGCTGGGACTACAGGCATGTACCACCATGCTTGGCTAATTTTTTCGATATATTTTTAATTGTCCAGCTAATTTCTTTCTATTTTTAGTAGAGATGGGGTCTCACTCTTACTCAGGTTGGTCTCGAACTCCTGAGCTCAAGCAATCCTCCTGCCTTGGCCTCCCAGAGTGCTAGGATTACAGGTGTAAGCCACCGCGCTCAGTCCTTGTACATCTTGTTTTAAATAAGCAATCAAACTTTAATTTTTATGCAACCTTTGTTTGGTTTTGTATTGCCATATAATTAAGAGTATGTTTTTATAGAGATAGGAACACTTATAAAGGATTTTTTAAATCATCTTCAAGAGATAGATGATGAATAGAGGAGAGTAACTTACTGGTTTGTAGATAGAGAAAAATGGTGAGCTCTAAGAATTTTTCTGTGTTAGAAATAATTATATAATTCACCATGTATATCTATAGTTATAAATTAAGGAAGGAATGTTTAATATTAATATTTATAATATTTGTATTGCATGTCTGGCATTTCTAGAAAAAGGGTGTGGAAAAGACACACTTGTTTTTATCTGTCTTGGCCTAGGAATGCCATCTCTCACTACCATTCACATTTCATTAGTAAACATCAATCTTATGGTCTCCCCAGATGCTGGGGGCTGAGGGGCTGGGATATATAGTATATCAATATGTTTAGCAAGAGTTAGAGAATATTTGTGAACAGTAACAATCTCTGTCATAGAATATAATTCTCAAGGGCTTGCTCATAACAACCAAACTCATAACAGACATATAAAGTAGGATATTAATCGGCACTAAAAATATATTGCCACAGGTACCAAATATATTCTCCTCATACTTCCAATTTGAGTATAGAATGAGACCATCTTATCTTAGTCTGGTAAATCTAGATGAATTTATCTCATATTGGAAATATAACTACCTCCAATGCCTAAATATTATGTTCTTGGGCAAAAATATCAGTGACTGACAAAGATGTCTTTAGAATGATGGGTTCTTTTTCTTAATATGTTTGAACATTCACTCAGATAGCAATGAAGTTTGGTTGTCTTAATAGCTATTATCTATCTTTAGATAACTTTACATTTTTCTGCTTTGATCCACGATGTGTTGATTATAAAAACAAACATTCATGTTTCTATTATTTTTACTTTTACAGAATAGTTTATTCTAAAAGCTATCAGAAAGAGTTAAATAAAATATTTGTTGTTTAAAAATTTAGTATTATTTCCTCCCTCAAATAAATATTTTCAAAACTATTATATTTTTCAGTTATACTATATAATAAATGTAAATAATACTAACAGAAAAATTAATATTTAAAAAACTCTGGAATTATCACTTTCTAAAGTGAAACTTCAATTATTCTAGTTTCAATATATAATTGCCATATCATCTTCTTCAATTCTTTTTCAAATAGTATCATCACATACATCTTCATCTCCAGTATTATTCATATATAACCTTCAAAAAGCTAGATTTCACTTCAGATATAAATTTAGATGTCAATAAAATATACTAAGAATATATCTCTTTCAAAGAAAAGGCAAATATTACATTTCTATTTCAATTTATAGTAACTCAAAAGGGAAATGAAATAGATTTTAAAGGATTGATAATATAAAAGAGTATATCAAATATTTTCTAGTCTGTTGATTTTAATAATTCACAGCTTTTCCCTAAGCTATCATTCAACTAATGTAGCACCACTTTTTATATAAAACTTTTTTTATGTATATTCATATTTACTTCTCAACAATACTTTTAAAATCAGGTGTATTTAATCAGGTGTGTAAGAAGGAACATCTCTCTCTATACACACACACACACACATATAAGTGTACATATGTGTGTTTGTGTATTTAAAATTATTTCCTAAGACAGAGTGATTTCCTAATGAAATGATATTATTTTATTTGGCTTCCATTCTTATCAAATAATTTGTCACTTTTTTAAGAACATAAGGATTCACATTTAGTATCTGTTAGTATCAATAAGCTGATAATCTCTAATGATACTCGACATATCCCCCAAATTTATTTCCCATTCTAAAATGATTGCCATCAATGAAGAAAATTAATTAAGATTAATGGAATAGATATTGTTGCTCACTAGATAAGTATTATAGTATTTGGCTGTCTGTTAAATTACCTCAAGTTCACATTTCTAATGAAGAAATAAAGATATTCTTCAGTTCTGTGAAAAGCATCTACCATGTGCTTATAAATTGAGTTTATTCTTTACTAATTGTTTGAGAGTGTTTAGCTTAAAGTTTGTGTGTGTGTGTGTGTGTGTGTGTGTGTGTATGTGTAAACTATACATCATCACCAATTTTTCCTAAGAGAAAATGATTTAATAGGCAATTGTCTATTTGTGATATTCATTACAAAGGCATCTTATACAGCAAACTGAACTCTATAACACTCACTAAAGTTTAAAGATTTTTAAACAGTTTAGTATAAAATGTTGGTGAAAAAATTTCTATATAGTAAGGTAATATGTACAACTTTCTAATCATCTATCAATATATTTACATCAATCCATAAAATAATTTAATAGAAGTTAAATGAAGAACTACTTTCCCAAGTAAATGTGTGGCCTGAAATTAAACAATGCAAATATTATTTGAAATTTTCCACCAAATTCCTGTCGTCAAAATCAAAAGAATTTAGCACAGAGAAACAGACACAAAAAAATATTAATATTAAAGCTTTTCCCCATTCAGTATGATGTTGGCTATGAAATTGTCATATGGCTTTTAAATTTTGAGATGTGTTTCTTCTATACCTAGTTTTTTTGACGGTTTTTATCATGAAAGAGTGCTGGCTATTATTAAATGCTTTTTCTGCTTCAATCAGATGATCATATGGTCCTTGTTATTGCTACTGTTTATGTGGTAAATCACATTTATTGATTTGCATATATTGAACCATCCTTGCATCCCTGGGATGAAACCCACTTACTTATGGTGAATTATCTTTTTCATGTGTTTTTGAATTCAGTTTGTCAATATTTTGTTGAGGATTTTTGCATCAATGTTCATGATGGCTATTGGTCTGTAGTTTTCTTTTTTTGTTATGTCCTTTCCTGGCCTTGGTATCAGAGTGCTACTGGCCTAGTAGAATAAGTTAGGGAAGATTCCCTCCTATTTGATGTTACAGAACAGTTTGAGTAGGGTGGGTGTCTGTTCTTTGTAGGCCTGGTAAAGTTCAGCTGTGAACTTGACTGGTCCGGGCTTTTATATTGGGATTTTTTTTTTCCAGTATTGTGTCCATCTCACTATTCATTATTGATCTGTTCAAGATTTCTATTTCTTTCTGATTCATGCCTGGGAGTTTTGTTTTTCCAAAAATTTATCCCTTTCCTCTGGATTTTCTAGTTTGTGTGTGTAGAGGTTTTGGTAGTAGTCACAGATGATATTTGGTATTTCTGTGGTATCAGTTGTAATATCTCTTTTATTTTTGATTGTGCTTATTTGAGTTCTGTCTCTTCTATTTCTGGTTAATCTAGGCAGTGGTCTATCAATTTTTTATGCTTTTGTTTGTCGTTTTGTTATTTGTTTATTGTTTATGTTTTTAAGAAACCAGGTTTCTGTCTCATTGATCATTTGAATTTTTTTATTTTTGGCCTACGATTTGGTTTGTTCTTTTTCTGGTTCCTTGTGGTGTGATGTTGGTGTGTTACTTTGTGATCTTTCTGTCTTTTTGATGTACGCATTTAAGGCTATGAAATTCTCTTTTAGCACTGCTTTTACTATATCCCAGAGATTTTGGAATCTTGTGTCACTTTCATTGTTCAATTTGAAAAATCTTTTGATTTTTATCTTAATGTCTTTGTTCTAAGAATCATTCAGCATCAGGTTGTTTAATTTTCATGTATTCTGTTAAGTTTTGAAAGGTCCTCTGAGAATTAATTTCTAGTTTTATTCCATTGTGGTCTGGGAAGATAAATGACATTATTTCAATTTTTCTAAATTTTCTTAGACTTGTTTTGTAAACCTACATTGTGGTGATTAAGCAACATTGTGACTACAATAAAATCATCGTATTGTACCCTTTGAAGGGTGAGTTTTATCTTATGTGAATTATATCTAAATAAGGCTATTTTGAAAAAGTATCAAATGTCTTTGTTAATTAAAATAGTTATACAATAATATTATTTGTATTTTATGTTGAGGAAATAATTCTAGTTTATACACTTGGAATTCTTGTTTATAAAAAGTATTTTGGCATTTAATTCAAAATCCAGAAAAATATATTATTTAACATATCTCCTTTAGAATTACCTTATCCTTAGCATCCATTACCTTTTTACTAATATATTGATGTGTACTCCAATTATGGAAAAAAAACTTTTGATCACATTCATGATTTATTTCCTTAAATAATTAGTGAGAGCTATTTTGAAACTATATGTGCAATTTAAAAAAACTCATCAAATCTGTTTTTGTGTCATTATTTTTTAAGATGTACCAATATTTATTATAAACACATGAATAAATTATGATTGGTAACAAAATAGATTGATCATATGGTATATCATAATTTTATAATAATTCTTATTGTTGGTATACAATGATGTATAAATCTCATCAAATTTAGTACAAATATTTATTATAATAAATTTACATTTTGGAGCTACTTTTTTCAGAAAAGCTTCTGAGGATATTTTACAAATAACATTAGAATATTGAAAACATGTCAAAAAGTATCTTCTTGTCATTGATTTAACGTAAGTATATTTCTGTCTACCATGATGTATGAGATTTTAAGCACAATGTCACTTTTTAACATCTAAGAAAGCTTAATGTGGAATTTTATTCATAAATAATACATTTACTTTTTTCAAAAATAAAGATGAGAGATAAGAAATAACTATTTTATGTCATACAGTTTTTTCCATTCCAAATATGTCTCTCCTTTAAATTTTTATCTAAAGCACAGCTTTCTAACTCATGTGAAGATCACATGTGTATCCCTAAGAGTGTATGCCCTCAGCCCCTCAGGATACTAGTGGGACAGAGTGGGTGTTACTGAATATTTGATGGGTTTCCAACAAAAACAACCCTTCTGCTTAGCCATTGAACTATCTAAATATTATTATTACCTTTGCATGGAATTATATAGAATAGATTAGGAGGCCCTAATGATAACATATAAGGACACATACACACACAAACACACACACACACACACACGCATACATTTGTATAATATATTAAGGCAAAGGCTCTGGTAAGTCTACTGTGTATAAAATTTCTATTATAACTGCTATTCTCATTTTTGCTGAATATTTTATATTTTATTATATGAATATGGCAGGTATAGTACAAAATAACTATATCTATTTTATACAGCCATTAAAAATAAAAATGAAGGGGTATATTCATAAGAAAGTAAAGATGAATATATAAAAATTATATTGTTAACAGAGGATTATATAAAACATGCATTTGTATTATTACCATTTTTTTAAAAATATGTATTCATATCTAATCTATACATTGAGATCATATTTCATAAATTATGACTATGATGATTTAAAATATTAACCAAAGTTAAAAATAGCAGTTTATGCTCAGTACATGAGATAATTAAAATACATTTTCTAAAGAATAGTTAAGACTGGGTGTGGTGGGTCATGACTGTAATCCTAGCACTCTGGGAGGCTGAGGCAGGAGGATCATTTGAGCACAGTAGTTCAAGACCAGCCTGAGCAAAAGAAAGAAAGAAAGAACTCATCTCTACTAAAAAATAGAAAGAAATTAGCTGGACAACTAAAATATATATATATATATATTTTATATATATATATATATATATATATAACTAGCCAGGCATGGTGGCACATGCCTGTGAAGTCCCGTCTACTTGGGAGGCTGAGGCAGGAGGATTGCTTGAGCCCAGGAGTTTGAGGTTGCTGTGAGCTAGGCTGATGCCATGGCATTCTAGCCCGGGCAACAGAGTGAGACTCTGTCTCAAAAAAAGAAAGAAAGAAAAAAAAGAAAGAAAGAAAAAAGGAAAGAAAGAAAGAAAGAAAGAAAGGAAAGAATAGTTCATTTCAAAACCATTAATCCAAATGAACTATAATCTTTACTCATGTTCTTTCCATGTGGTAAAATTGTTTAAGCTGTGAAGAGAAATACCTGTCATGTTTTGTCAGGGTCAATCCTGAGTTAAACACAAATTGAGCAATATGACACCCCCAAAAATGTGATTTTGTAGCACAAGTTATATACAACAAACAATAAACGGAAAGAAGCTCTATATTTTTCCACAATTTTTCCTTCAATCCTTTTTTCTTGATTTGCTCTTTCTGGGGTCCTATGTCCTTCCCAAAGGAAATTTCCTTAGTACTGTTCTATAAGGAAAAGGCCACATGAAAACTCAACAATGGTTTTATATTTATGTGATCCTAAAACCAGGTGAAGTAACTACCCATGACTAAAGTAACACTATCAGAAAGAAAAAAAAAGACAGTGCAAAAATAGTAAATAAATAAAAAACGTTTCATCAAAAAAAAAACAGGATGGTAAACCTCCAGGAATGTTCAAACAAAAAGAGTGCTGACATTCATTCAACCGCCATAAAAGTAGCAGTTCTATCTATCTAGGCTTTAGTTTTGTGTATTCAGTTAAATATTTATGATTAGCAACATTATTGGGCTGGAATAACCCATGTTTTATTTTTTAAATCTAAAAATCCAGTGGCTGACATGAACAATAGCAACAGAGAAAAAAAATCAATTGACCTATGACCTTGTGCAGCCAGGATCTCCATTGTGAATGCTGTGTAGTGTGTGTCATTTCACATAAAGCCTGTCTGATTAGATGATTCAGGACCCCCATTTGCAAATTAGATGGCAGTGCCTGGAATATGTGAAAGGTTATTCTTGGTCTCTAATTTGTAGCTGTGTAAAGTGAAAGACATTGTTTTGTTTTTCCTCCAAGCAAAAGAGTTTATTAGAGAGAAAGTACAATTATTTCAATGCCTATAATTAGAGGTATAAGCAATACACATTCTAGAATTATTCACAGCGCATTCACTTATTTTAATTCTGATTATATGGAAAGAAATTTTAAGTAGAACCCACCAAATTCTAAAACTAACAGGTTTGGGAGAGTTAGGAGCAGATTAACTTCTTGATCACTGTGCCAGGAATATGATTTACATAAGAAAAGGAAGAATTTACTTTAGATACATAGAGGAAGGCCAATGCAAATATTTAAGTGAAATCTATCATTTCATAAAATGATGGTCATTGATATACTACTCCAATCAAATTCTCATAAGCTTTGGCATTGTTCGTTTTTTTTTTATAATTTATCAGCTCATGACAACACACCAAACTCTCTACATACAACAAAATATTTATCAAGTACATATATATAATAAAAATTTGATCTTGATATAATTAAACAGTGTATATGTGCATATATATATATCGTATATATACATTTTGATTTATGCATAATGAAACTTTATATAGGAAGCAATCCAAGTGCCCATCAATACATGAGTGGATGAATAAAATGTGGTATATGTACACCATGGAGTTCTACTCAGCCACAAAATACAATGGTGATCTAGGACCTCTTGTATTACCCTGGATAGAGCTGAAACCCATTTTACTAAGTGAAGAATCCTAAGAATGGAAAAATAAGCACCACATGTACACACCATCAAATTGGTATTAACTGATCAACTCTCAAGTGCTCATACAGTAATAATATTCATTGGGTGTCAGGCAGATGGAAGCGGGGAGGAGGGAATGGGTACATAAACACCTAATGAATGCGGTGCACACCATCTGGAGGATGGACAGGCTTGAAGCTCTGACTCTGGTGGGGCAAAGGCAATATATGTAACTTAAACATTTATATCCCCGTAATATGCTGAAATAAAAAAAAAGAAATGTTGGAATCCCAGGTTATACGTGAATAAGAAAGATAGAATATAAAGACCTAAAGAACTTAGAATGAAAACTATTAAAACATGCTGTTTAAGTTTAGTTTGGAGGGCCAATAAACCATAGTGGATTAAGGAAAGTTAAGTTTTGGAGTCAAATCTTCTTAAGTTTGAATTCAAATTCAACATGCTGTAAAACAATGGAAAAATTAGCCTCTCTGTGTCTCAATTTACTCATTGATTAAATAAATATTATAATTCTACTTTCATAGTTTTTCCGAGGAATAGAAGTCTGTAAAATGCCCACCAAAGTTTAAGGCACTTAATAAATACTAAACACTGCGTAAGTCATTACTGTCATTATTATAAAGTTTTATTTTGTTTTGTTTTCTAATTAGGGTTAAATCAAACAAACATGCAGTAAAATAGACTAAATGTTTCTTGGGCCAAAGTTTTGTACTGTGCTAGGCATGTGCTTAGAGGTTTAGAACTTTTTCAAACAAAGTAAAGTACATTTATAATAACATTTCAAGTGTAAGAATCATACATTAATTTATTTAACATGATTTTTTTAATATCTTTTAGATACTAATCATAGTGTGAAATACAGGGAATAAAATAGTCATAAAAATATAGTTCTAACTCTAGTAGCGTTTATAATCTAGGATAGCAGACAAATATTAATCAAATAATTACAGAGCAAATACAACTTTTTACATGTGATAAATGCATTGCAAGAAATAGTCATGATGCTATGCTGTGTGAACAACAAAGGATTTGACCAAATCAGAGAGATCAGGTAGATTACCTTCCAGGAAGATGAAAATTAAAATGCCATTTTAGATATTTCTGGTTATAATAATTAGTACTCAACAGATGGCAAAACTGTAAAATACAGAATACAAAAAAAAAGTCCCTAATAATATGTGAGGACATTTCAACTTCATTTGGAAAGCAAGATAAATTGTAATTTTTAAGTATAATTTAACATATATAAATAAGCGATGTTATAGAAAACATTCTTGGATATGATTTTTAGATGACAAAAGTCCAATTCAATTTTTCTTTCTGTATATAACAGATTTTTCTGTGAAGGACCTTTGATAAGTTCATTTCTTATGCAACATAATTATTTTCAAATTGAAGTATTACTTATGTGTTCTGTGAAAAAAACCTGAATGTTTATGTTTTATCCAGATTGATTTTGAAAAGGCTGCTTAGGAACATAATTTCATTTAAGAGAAGTGAGGTAATTTCAAAAGCAACTTATGTCAGAAATGTTACTTGTATTTGCCTTTCTAATATATAAATTTGTAGCTATATACTGGACTATTATGAAACAAATCATAAAATCAAATAGCATGCTGAGTTGCATACTACGGTGTATTTGTAGGCAGGAATGTATGGTGTTAAGTATTTCTGTTCAGCGAAGATAAGCAAGCACTTCTATCTCTGAAAGCCAACTATTCTTTTTCTAAACAGAGAGGCTTAGCTTTTGAATTCAAAATCTAAAGGAATGTGATGCATTATTTACTTTCTAAGTTTCCTTAGACTTTAAAAATTGATAATGCTTCTTAACCTTATTGAATAACATCACTGGATTTATATGAAGGAAATTAGCCATGTTAAATGGCTATATTCCTCATGAATATATGCAACAAACGCATATTAAAAGGATACATGCAAAGATGGGCTAAGAAGATAGGTATTATTATTCTCACCCCTCAAAGTCAAGGCTACCTAAATGGGGTAGTTTATGTGATGCACCGGCAAACAGCCTGACAGACAAGTTGTATTGTGTCACTTGGGATTGAGAGCTGTTGGCCAAAGGGGTAAAGGTGAAATGTCACTACAAACGTTGTCCTTTCCCTCCTGCCCAATTCTTGCCAGCAACTGTGGCAACATCTCTGTGCTCTCTCACTCAGTACGTAGCTGGTGAAAACACACACAAAAAATTTGAACTAAATGAAAAGATGAGCGCTCTCTTTCTCTCTCTCTCTTTCTTTTTTTTTAATGGAAACTTCTGGGTGTTGTTGAAAGTAGAGGATAAAATGCCTTCTTAGTAAATCGGAAGCACGAGAAGTATTGCCGCAGCACGAATTACACTTTAAGAAGCTCCTCAAACTTTATTAAAATGGATTCTAATTCTGAAAGTTTAGGTATAGATGGGTATGAAAAAATGGAAATTGAGTTTTTAAGACAAAGTCTTCTCATTTTTTTTCCTGCTTTGGTTTGGATTTGAAGGAGCTGATATATGATGCCTCTATTCCACGGAAGAATTTGGAATCCAGTAAAGATAGACACAGAAATCAGGAATATGCAAATGTGTCACCTTTTTATTGATAAACACCAGTTTGAAGAATACGGTTTCAGGCTGTTAGCTAGAAGTTAGTTAGAAGTCCTGGGACAGGACACTGGGGAAAAATGTTGAGTTTTCAGGGTAAATATAGTGGAAGATGTACCTCAAAATTGTCCAGAGGGAAGAAAACAGGAGACTAAATCCCTATTCCTTAATTAGATCCCATCAAGCTATAAATATGAATCAATGGTTGTAATTCACCAACTGTGTAGTTCAGAAAACCTCCTCTGTGGAGAGAAATGAGAATAAGTAATAGGTATCTTTGAGGAAATCAACCTAATCCATACATCCACCCTTTTGTTATAGTCCCTAACTAATACTTCCATGGCTGCTCTTGCCTACTTTACGTGTAAAGGGTTTTTATACAAATTTTATTTGGGGATAATTTTAGATTTATAGAAACATTACAAAAAAAGTACAGAGTTCCTGAACAACCTTCAGACACATTTTCCTAATTTTATTAGCCTATAGGATGGTATATTTGTCAGAACTAAGAGATTAACATTGTTTCCATACTATTAACTAAACGAATATTTTATTCAGTGTTCATTGTTTTTTCAGTAATATTCTTTTTTCTCTTGTTGTTGTTCCAGGATTGAATACTGTTTCAAAATGTATAATTTCTTATTATTTAGGTATGATTAGGCCAACAGATCAGGAGACAATTGCCACTGAAAAGACAGTTCGCGAGTCACCCTACCAGAGAGGGCACACCACGCCATGCAAGTTCACTGGGGAAGCACAGGATCAGTCAGGAAGCAGAATGAGCAAGGGGAAAACATGGCGAGAGCCCTGACTGTGTTTTTAGGGGAAGGAATGGGCAAGGCATAGTGAGCAGAGTAGGAGAATAGTGGCTTGAAGGTGAAAGCCCTGTGAGAGCCTCATAAAATAGGTGGTTGGGATGTGAGCTTCAGGTTGGTCGATTTGCATACAGAAGGCAGGTTCCTGGGTGAGTTGTTTGCCATGTCTGGGAATTAACTAGGGAGGGGCAGTCCTTCTGATGTCAGCAAGGCCCCAGGATGTTGAAATAAAAAGCACTGGAATAAAAGGACATGCTTAATACAAATATAGATACCAAATTTCATTTAGCCTTCTTGCATTTTCCACATTTCAATTAAGAGTAACATGCAACATGGCCTAAAAGGTGTTCTTTGATTTATGCATAATCTGTGTTCTGCTTTCCTCACTTTTCCCCATATGGTTTTCTTTGGACTTCAGCCACATTAGCTGTTTTTCACTCCCTTAAACATACTTGTTTTCTTTCTAATTTGAGGTATTTATAAATACAGTGATTTCTACTTCTGTGCACATGTATACACGTGCACACAATCTCTCTCTTTTCCTTTTTCTCTCCTCTCACACACACGTACACAGAGCTAACTTCTACATACCTTCAGCTACTAGCTTAAATGTTGATTCTACAGAGAAATTTCCCCTTGCCCCACTGATGAAATCATACCCCCCATTTATGTTATCTTAGCACTTTGTTTTCCTTCATTGAACTTACCACAACTCTAATTAAATAAATGGATAATTAGTTGTTTAAAGGATGGTTGCTCTAAGAAATTATAAACTGTATGATATCAGGGCTAACTGACTTGTTCTCCTCTTTTCCCTTAATATGCTACATGGCTCTGTGATTACAATAGATGTATAACAATGTTTCCTTAGGGTGAGTAAAATTAATACATCTACATTAAAACTATTACCACTGGCTTCTTCTTAAAGCCAAGTATTGTTATACAATTTGTTGATACATATGTCAAATATTCTTAGCCATTTGCCATCTTTGGTTAATTTGTCAAAATTTGTGTGTGTGCGGGCACACACATATATATCTCTACGATGTATTTATTTAACTATTATGGAACCACAGGAAACTGAGTTACAGATATAATGACATGCCACCCTTAAGCATTTCCTAAGCAGGCATCTCCCAAGAACAGGAAAAAATATTCTTTTCCATGACCCAAATATTACCATATCTAACAAAATTAATTCGAATTCCTTAAAATTTCCAAATATACACCTTGGCATTTTTTAAACCAGAATACAAATAAGGTTCATGTTTATTTGAATGTTTGTGATCTTTCTGCATTCAACTTCAATCATGAAATTGTCTCTGTCTGAGCTCGGGTTCTTCCAGAAGTAGAGCAGAAGGTGATTCAAGCATAAGTAATTATTAGAGAGGTGAAGAAAACACAGGAAGGGATTGAGGAAGTGAAAGAGGGAAAGGAAGGCAGCCCATAAAGGGTGCATTACCAACTCAACTATCACTGTGAGTGTCTAAACCTAATCTCTCTAGGGAAATTCTGGAAGCCTGAGTAGGGAGAGCACACATCTCTGATGTATCCCCCACCCATCACCCAGAAGGGTCAGTAAGCGAGCTAGAGTATTTATATCTAATTCTAGCCAATTGTAGTTTGAGGACTTCTTCCCAAAACATTAATTCTCTGACACATCTTGTCTTACTCACGTGAAAGGTAGCAAACTGTTCCCTGGCGGCAAGAAAAAGCTCTCAGGAAGATAAATCAGGTGCTCACAGTTAGCAGCCAGACTGACACACAGGGAATTAGCAAAGCAAGAGGGTAGAGTAGCACACCGATCACTGCCATTTCTCTCACACACTTTCCTTTCCAACGATCTTGGCTTTTTAAGGAGATCAGACGAGTTGTATTAAAAGGAAAAAGTCCCCAGTATGAATTTGTCTAAATGTTGCCTCATGATGTCATCTAGCATGTTTCCTTATTTCCTGCCTTTCCTATAAATTAAAAATTAGTACTAACAGCTTGGAGATTAAGATTGAAATTTTCACAAGCATATTCCATAGAGGATTGTACATGCTGTATATGTTGTAGTTTTTCATGTTGTATCATGTTATAATCTATATTATGCCCAATTATTCCCCTTTTTATGATGTGATTTTTTTACTTGCCCAGTTGTGGTTGTAACCACTGGATTTTTCTATTGTGAATGTAAATTCTTCCCCCCTGTACAATTAACAGTAAACTGTGGGGTAATACGCTGGCCCTCTGTAATTAACCAGTCTTCATCACCTCTTCAAATTCTAGTTTTTGCATCCAAGGATGATCCTTGTGTGAATCAATTATTTCAGGGTTACAAGGGTGATTTTTAATATTATTTCTTTTACAATTATTACCTGGCATTCTCATGTTAAAAAAAGGAAAAAAAATCTCTCTTTCATCGAGTGGGAATAAATTAGTTTCTTCAAACAAGTAAGGCTAAATTTTCCTTCCCTTTAATCAACAAATTTCACTGTAAGAATTTGGTGTAATAGTGATCTCCGATAGTAGTGAGTTGGTTTTCTCTTGCACACACACACACAAAGCATTCATATATTTTGTTTATTCAATATTTTATATTCAATTATAATCAGTGTTACACTTAATGTCTATATTATCATATTGTCCCAAATTTGCTAGGAAATGCATTTTTCTTTAAGGTTACAATGCCTACCTTTTGGCTCATAGTGACTTATGCAGAGTTAAGAATTTATTTGTGAATATATATTTATTTTAACATGTTGAAGATATTTGCAATAGTAAGTCCTCACTTTATATGTTTGTAACTTCTAAATTTCTAAAAGCATTTCCTCACAATAAGCGTTTTTTAATATAAAGGCCATATTTTCTCTCCCACCTTTAGAAATGGTAAGTCCATTCATTATGTTCATAGATCCATAATTTGAAGGAATAATTAAAATGTACTGATTATTTCTATTAATTTTAAAGACCCATAACCTGCATGCGAATTCATTTTTTTACCTCAAAGATTTATCCTAATCTTTAGGTTTACTGAGTATTCTTAATTTGATAACACTTAATCAGCATCAATTTTGCATTTTGTGGCTTTTCAATTGAAGTACATCACCATACAATTATATTTCTCAGGTGAGCTTCCTAATGATTGACTTTTAAAGAGTAATTTATGTATGTATGTTCATTTCCAGGAAACACAAAAGATTTTCTCTTGAGGGTTGTTCAAGCAGAAAATATGGTAGTGTACAATTTTCACAAGTGAACTTTAATAAGAGTTCACTGCCAAATAATAATTTATATGTAATTGTGAAATATGTAAAATACAAATAATCTGTTTTTTATGGCACTAGCTTGGATTGAATCACTCACCTCCGTAAGTCATGGGTGTTGATTTTTTTTTAAAAACATTATTGATTTGTTATAGGAAAAGGCATCTTGAGTCCATAATTTTTCTCATTAAGAAACACTGTGGCTAGAAGCTCTTAAAGTAGTGTTTCAGCTAAGATAATCTATTTTTTAAAGATGTGCTTTAAACTTCTCTTGTTGTGCATCTGTTTACAATATCCAGGACCATTTGGAATATAATTGAAAATATGTCTTTTTTTAAGCCAGCTTTTAATAAATTGGTTCTTCTTGTTATTTGATAATGGTTGGCAAAAGTGCATCACTTGAAACAGTAAAAATAATGTTGACATAATAATGCCACATAAAGGACATATTCTGTAGCCTTAGGTAAAGAGCATTTAGTGAAGTGTACTTCCCTGCTAATGCATCATAATCATCATGTTGTTGTGTACAGTCATGACGTTATTTCTTTCTCATTCACCATTGACCCTTACTCTTACTCTCTCTGCTACACCTCTAGTCCATTGATTACTTAATATTATTAACAACATTGTAATCATCATAAGGGGAAACGTGAAGAGTTTTATGTAACATATACACAAATGTGAAGAGTTGTATGAATGTAGGATTTCTGCATCTGTCACTAGCAGTGTGTGATCTGGTTAATGACAGTCTATCTTGTGATCCTGCAACAGACAGTATGTTTTGAGTTGAATTATGTTTCCCTCAAAATTCATGTGTTGATGTCTTAACTAGAAGAATCTCAGAATATGAGCTTATTTGGAAGGAAATAGGGTAACTGCAGATGTAATTAGTTAAGGTGAGGGCATACTGAAGTAGGGTGGACATTCAATCCAATATGACTCATTTCTTTATAAAAAAAAAGGGAAATTGGACATAGCCACAAATACAGGATACACAGGGAGTATTCTATATGAACATGAAAACAGCCATCTATAAGAAAGGAGAGAAGCTTGGAATAGATCCTTCCCTCACAGACTTCAGAAGTAACCAACCCTAACAACACCTTGATTTTGAAATTCTAGCCTTCAGAATTCTGAGACAATGCATTTCAGTTGATTAAGCCATCTAGATTACAGTACTTTGTTTCAACATCCCTAGAAAACTAATAAACAATATGATTGTATTTGTACAGTGGCTTGAAAGAAAAGTTGATATGATATATTTATTTTTAAAGAAGTATACATGTAAAGAATATGCTACTTTTTATTCAATCTAGTGTTGAACATAATTCACTCATTTGTAACATGGTGACTCCAATCTGAATTGACACTTGTTAGTATAACCTTACCTATTTTTATTATATCATAGACCATAGCCATTGATGTCTCCGTATCATGGAGTCTGACTGTACTTTGAAGTGCCTGAAGCTAAATTGGCTGACATTTGCTCAGGCTGAGACAGTGTGTGTATTATATCCGGGAAGCATTCCCTGTGGTGTTCTGGAACATTATCCACAGATGAGACATGGGACCATCAACTCCATGGATCATCTCAGAAAAGCTTTCTTTTCACTGTGCCAATCATCGTCCAATCAGTTTGAAAGATAATACATAGGTATCTTTTCTACATAATTAAATGGATGTAATGACAATTCCATTGTATGAGATAGAATGTTAAATCGATATTACACTGTCACTTTACTTTTCCTTAAATTGACAAAAAGATAATTTTTTGTGGTTTTGCTTCTACTTGAACTCTATAACACAAATTTTTAGCTCATCCACTGAAACTTCACCTTATGAATACGTAAGGTGAATTTTCATAAGATGTTGGATGTATGCCATATTTTGAAGCAAAATTATAACTAATGACTCAAATTCAAAGTGCACATTTCAAATTATGAGCTTTTATGTTTCTATCAACAGAAGATGTGTAAGTTAAAACAGTTACATTTACCAAATTTTAGGCACTAATGTTTAGAACAATTGTTTAAAAAGCATATAAATCATATGTGTATTTGCTAATTTTTAATTTGAAATGAAAATTATTTCTAGCCTTCTGTTATTCTTAATCCAGTCTCAAAATTATACAATATGCCTTTCAATTATTTATATCCTTTTCCTCCATAATTTTCTCTCAGAGGATGTTTTCAACAAGCTAAAACTCAAGTGTCAAAATTTCATCTTATCTAGGTCTTCTCCTTTCTCAGCATTGAGAAATAATGGATATCAAAGAAAACATCCTCTTTCCTTTCCAGTTTAAGGATGGATGAACTTTTCAATTTTTTCTCTATAAAGAAAAGATATGACAGATTTCTATTTGTTGAGTGCTGTATAATATCTCTTTTCATCAAAATTAAAGGAGTGGTTTCCTCATTTTATGTATAATAATGGAATTTCATATTTACTCCTTCTTTTGCCTTCCTTTTTCTCAGTATCCTGGGTGTTTTGAGCAGAATAATGATAAAATTAATGCATGTCTATTGATATCATGTGCATCAGTCACAGGGAAGATAAAGAAAGGAAAAAGAAAGGAAAAAAAAAGGAAAAAAAAAAACAAGGTAGCATACAAATACTAAATGTAGGAAGTGACTACACCTGGAGGACTAGGATGGGGGTTGGCAAATTATGCCCTGTTGGCTGCCTATTTTTCAAGTCAAACTAAGTATGATGTTTACATTTTGAAATTTTTATATAAGTGTCTGTATACTATCTCAATTTTGCTTTTGGCTCTCAGAAGCTAAAATATTTACTACATGAGCTTCTACTAAAAATTTTGCCAACCCCTGAACTACGGGAAGAAGAAAAGAGGTTGGTGTTTGGGTATTTAGAATCTAGGAGAACAGGTTCAAAAAAGCTGGATCTCTTGCACCTCTATTAAAATCTGAAGGATTTTCATTCAGGTTGGTTCTGTAAATGCTGAAAGAAGGTAAAGACTAGAAGCAGCTGTGGCTGCCAGGTTGCAGGGACATAGCTGGGGCTATGCTAAGAGCAATGGTATGCAATTAGGTAAATCTTACTCCTTGCGTTCTGCCTTCAATAACCCGTTATTTTCCCTATCGGTAGTTTGTAGCCCCAGCCTAGCTTTGTGATGCTTGGACCTTTGAATATTTGGAGCTGAAAGACTATTGCTTATTAACCAAGGGGGTGTTACAAATGGGTGTGAACTATCTAACAGGTAAGAGATGTGTTTTGGGGTAAGGTGATATAATTTTCAAGGCAGAGAGGAGTAACAAAGATATTCTTAAAGAAAACACTGAAAAATACATGATCTATTAAGCATGCTTTGCTTGCTGTCTACTCTCATTCTAGGGTGTGCATTTGCTCTCATGTACAATTACTGGTGCCTTAAATATTATTTGGATTCTTTTACGCAGGGTAAGACCTATTAGGTTTCCACATGGCCTTTTGCACAGGTACACAGAGTGATCCAAGCTTAAGTAAACACTAACTGCCCCTGTGTCAGGAACAGATTATCTCCATTTCCTCGTCTCCCAACTCATTCATGTGAGGCAACCAAATTAAACACTGATTATTATGATAACTCAGGGTTTTACTTTCAGAAATGTAAGAAACATAAAGTACACATTTAAATTAATAGAACCTACTAGCAACTCCTCTTTTCTAATCCCCCTGAGTCATAAATTATTATAGTCCCCTGGCTTTGTCCTCTATTTGTCACTGGATTCTGATTGAGTACAATGTTCTCCGAACTAAACTGATTAACCTTTGGAAAAATTTGCACAATTTGAATCTTACATACATTATAATAAATACGTTTCTTGCTGGGGGGGAAGACATTATGTTAATGAGTCAAAAATAGGAGGGTCAGATTGTTTAAAAAGTACACAAAGAGGCATGTATTATTCTACTAGGGCTGCCGTAACAAAATAGCGAAGACCGGATGATTTAAAAACCAGAAGTTTATTTTCTTTCATTTCTTGAGACTGGAAGTCCAAGATCAAGGTGAAAATAGGGTTGGTGTCTGGTAAAAGCTCTCCTCAGGGTTTGCAGATGGCAGCCTCCTCCCTGCGTGCTCATATGACCTCTTCTTTATGCATGGGGAGAAAGAGAGTGAGCTCTCTGGTGTCTATTTTTATAAGCACACCAATCGTATGGGATCAGGGCTCCACTTTTATGACCTCATTTAACCTTAATTAATTCTTTAGAGTCCTCATCTCCAAATATGACCAAACTGAAGGTT
This sequence comes from Avahi laniger, assembly GCA_963575035.1. Taxonomy (NCBI): domain Eukaryota; kingdom Metazoa; phylum Chordata; class Mammalia; order Primates; family Indriidae; genus Avahi; species Avahi laniger. The sequence continues at coordinate 13,585 of CAUYSK010056940.1, read as the reverse complement.
CAGGCTTCAACATATGCATTTTTAGGGGACACATTCAGTCCATAACAAAGTTGATGTTTGTGGTAGCAGGGAAGATGCACTTTTCTTTTAATTCTCTCTTACAAGCAAAACAAGAGGTTACCTGATAATGGCCTTTGTTTTCTTCTTTAGGTCTCTAGCTAGCTAGCATAAAAACATTTTTCAATCTTTCTGTTCACTTGCAGGAATTGTAGAGAGTAACTCAATTAAGTCTAAAATAATGTCTTAGTTTAGGCACTATAACAAAATACCACAGGCTAGGTAGCTTATAAACAGCAGAAATGTATTTGTTGCAGTTCTTGAAGCTGGAAGTCTGCGTGGCCAGCCTGGCTGGGTTCTGGCAAGGGCCCTTTTCTGAACTGTACACTGCCAACTTCTTTTTGTGTCCTCATATGGTGGAAAGAGGCCTAGAGATATCTTTGCAGCCCTCTTACTAGGACACTAACGTCATTCATAAGGGCTGCACCCTCATGACCTAATTACCTTGCAAAGGCTATAAGTCCTAATACCAGCACACTGAGGGGTAGGATATCAACTACAAAATTGGGGGAGGGGCGGTGAGGGAGGGCACTTCACAAGCATTTAGTCCATAACAATTAACATGAGCACACAAGACCAGGAAGTACCCACATTACAATAGACACAAGAGTTGACTGAAAGTGTGCATTTTTACTTTGAGAAAAACATCGCTTGTCCTGTGTTTGCACTTGTGACATTCATCCTTGTACTAGACCAACACAAAGGACATTTTCTATACTTAAAGCATTTTTATATATAACTTATGGCATAATTTGTGTAAGGTTAACTGGCAGTTGAATGCTGCAAAACACAAAAGGAAATATCCAGTGAAATGCAGCAATTAAAGAAACAGGTTCATTTGTATGTTAAGCAGTTCATGTGCTGGAGAAGGTTATTTTGCTTAACAAAGTACCAAAATATATTAACATACAGTAAACTTTCTCTCCTTTTCACATCTACAAAGGGTAAAACACAGGCAAAAAATACACTGAACTTTTAGAAAGAAATCTCCTATACAGATAGATTGAAAAATAGGTCATAGAGGCATCAGGGATCTTACCTTAAAAGTAATTTCAGTAAACCAGATATGAATTAATGAACCAGAATTGTAGCAGTGAGATTGCATAGGAAAGGATGAATATGAAATACATTTAAAAAAAAGAATGTATGCACACGGTTCAATGATTACTTTATGCAGTGTTAAGCCAACCAGTTAGACGTTTTGATTTTTAGTTTTCTTTAAATGTAGTTAATAAAAACTCCCTGAGGTTTCTAGTGAGGCTTGAATGAGATAATGCATACAATGATGCCCTCAATTGGCAAGGCAGTATACAAAGTATTTATTCTTTAATGATATGTCAAAATGGACCTTACAGAGTCCCAAGGGAGGGAGATAATAAACAAATAACTTCATAAGTAATATTTTATTACAGTTGTTACATGTGTTTCAAAGTAAAATGTTATATCGTTGTACCAGTTTATAACTAGGATACTTGGCTTAGCCTAGGGGATCAGTTATTAAGTAATTAATAAAAACTCACAGAATTTCACAGCAATTATAGGTAAAATTAATTGGCAATATAATTAGATTCTTTTTCCTTTTTGATTCTCTTTATAGTGTAAAGACAGAATGCAAGCATGTTTTCATGTTTCTGACATGTATAAGATTTCTTGAAAAAAACATCTTCATTGAAAAATTGCAAGTTTTTTTAGATAATATTCAAATATAAAATACTACAGAATAACAGAGGTTAACTTTAAACTTGTATGTTCTGATAAACCTTTATTTCCACCATATATTTAGGTATTTTATTCATTTTTCCATGAGTGTTTATGATAAAATAATTTTAAAATATGTATGTGTTTGCATATTTATGAGTGAGATAGAGGGAAAAGTAACTAACAAAAAGTTTCAAATAATTCTCATCTTTGGCATTATTTAGAATATGCAGAGTGTGCAATGGTGCAATAATAATACAATTTTTCCCTCCACATTGTCCATATCAACCCATTCTGCAGGTCTAATTTGCCCTTGCACTTGAGTAAAATCTAAGACATTTCCCAAGACTTTTTATTGACACTCTTAAATACAAATTCAGATCACTTTAGTCTCTAAAAAGTCATAATTCAATAATATGACGATAAGTCTAGCATATCGTCACATTTCTGACTCTTGTATAATCACATCATCTTATTAAAAATTCAAGCTACTTTTCCCACTTAGTTTAGTCTGCTTCTTACACAGAAGTCTGAAGGGGGAGAGAAAGTGTGATTACTTTCCTTCTGTTAAGCAGTGTGGCTTTTCTTCTACACCCCAGCTCACTCCTAGTATTTCAGCCTCATTTTCTTATTCTTCAAGAGTTGGAGTGAGGAGAGATAGGGAGGAGAAGTAAAAGTCAGGAAACAGTTTATTTAATTGACACTGACATGGACTTGTGTTGGTTTCTTGCAGCCAATGACGATATTTAGAACAAAATTTCTACTTGGATTGAATTTGCTGGTTTTTCAGAGACTTTCCATTACTATAGATCTGTAATTCCTTAACATTTCTCTCCTCTATCTGGGTGCTTAGCACTCTCTCTGTTCTCAACTTCTGATTTACAATATTTGACTCCACATAGATGTTCTTTTCTGGAGTTTCACCAGGTAATTGTCCTGGAAAAAATCCCTTTAAAATAGATCTGAATTAAGTTCTCTTTGTTACCTAGATCTAAAAGGAATACATCTGTATCCTTTGAGTAGACATCCTCTGAATATCAAGACCATTTAGTAGACCGCCATCTCACCTGAGTCAATTGGATGGTCAGGCGGTCATGTTCTCGGGCTTTTAGGCTTCTCTAGGCATGTGTACGGAGCTAGCAACTGTGCTCCCTCTCCCCCAAGATGTCAAGGGAAACAAGCTGAGCTCTCTTCATGATCTCTCGAAACTCCTCTCACTGGGTTGAAAATGAAATGGAAGCTTCATCTTCTATTTTAACTGCCAAGAAAGGGGTCAGACTCACACTGTACTAGAAACTCCCTCTAAAAACATTATCTCCCCATTTGCCTCTTTGACATTACCGCTTTTATACACTCAAAGAGATGAGAGCAAAAAAAAAAAAGTTGTGAAATTAATTTTTGACCACCTTTTTGCTCATCCCTTCCCAAGTGGTCTGGCAACTCACAGATATAGGGTGTCATAACATCAAAGCTCTATTGTCATGAGACACCTGGATTTAAGTCTTTTAATAATCCTATTTGGTACCCTAGTATAATATGAGAAGGATTATAAGCAAAATGGCAGAGTACCATAGACAATTAATTCATACAAAGACATTAAATCTTTTTAGTACTTTCTCAAGTTAGCTCATTTATTAATTTCCTGCCAGGAAATCACTGCCCCAAACAATGTATATAATTCTGATAAAAATCTTTATTAACTCTATTTTACTGACAGCTGGATGAATGGAAGAAATTTTTTTTCTTATTCCAGGACATAGAAAACTATTTTAAGTATTTTGAAATGAAATACACTGTATAATTCTGTATGAAATACATCATTTCAGAATTAGTTTATCTTTTCAAGAGTTTTCTGCGGCTGCACAATTGATCATACATATTTCATACTATTTTAGATTTGTACATTTTTGTATTTGGTATAATTTAGTTCCAACTGTGTTAGAAAATGAATACCAAATACTATCTGGAGGCAAACTGAGGGGAAAAGTGCTTTATCTGGTAAACTGAAATGTTGGGACATTAATCATACACTTCCTCGTCATGGCTTTTTCTTTTCCAAGACAGGTTATTTGCATTCAAATCATGCAAGGAGGCTTGTAAGTCACAGCCATGTCAAAAGTGAGAAAGCTGGGCATATTTAATATTTGTTTAAGTTCTTTTAGTCTTCATTCTATCCTCCTTCTGGCTTGATTTCATGTACTCTAGAGCTAGAAAATTATTAGAAAAAAACAAGAAAAATAACATTTCCCAAACTCCTTTGAAGCGAAGTTTCTTTAGGTAGATTCACTCATGTGAGACTGGCAGGCAGAAGAAAGAAATGTGATCAAATGGACAGGTATGGAAAATTTGTGTCTTTTGGTTGTTCCTCTTCTGAAACATCTATGATGGATATTCTGGCATTCAGATCTTTATTGTCAGAGGCCATTGTTGCCAGATGGCTATAGCACAAATATTATAACTATGTCGTTAGTGTTTCTTCTGGGTATTTCTTGCTGTGTATAATGCAAGTCTTATTTTCTGGTCTACTTTTTAAAAATAAATTCTCATTTTATTAAATTAACAAGAATTGATTCTATTTTCTCTAGCAATGATAGCAGGCAGCAAGTAAAACACTAGAGCTCCAGGATAATGTAAATGAGGAATTGGTGGTTTTTAACCTGAATGAATTTAAGGCCTGTGAAGTTCTAGTTAAAATTGGAGGAGGGAACACAATGTCAACAGATTTGTTTAAAAATTTTTTGATGTCACCTGGAAAGATGAGAGGAAAGTGTTAAATCTTTCATAGACAGAGTAGCTAACTATTACAGGACAGTTCAAGGGTCAATAGAAATTAAAGACTATGGAGTGAGCTGATTCCTTCTAACTAGATTAGACAATGAAATGGAAATTTAAGATTTTAAATAATCAGTTCATGTCTTTGTCAGAGAATCAGGAAGCCTCTATTATTTCTTAAAAAGTACCTTATATCCTGTGGCTGCAGGTGATTTAATGGAAATTTGGGTTTAAAATTCACATTCTTGCCAAGTCAAAGATAAAACTTTAGTTAAGAGAATGTGTGAAACCTGAGAGAATTTGAGTGTCTCTGAGTAATGAGAACTCAATCCCACTGAAATTTCCTTGTCATCAGGAGTACTAAATTCCTCCTCTTCCTAATACATTGAGACATTATTTACCTTTTATGAAAACATACCAGGGATACAGCAAAAGCTGTAGTAAGAGGGAAGTTTATAGAGATAGATGCCTACATTAAAACAGGAAAAAATCTCAAATAAACAACTTTGATTTACACCTCATGCAACTCAAAAAAGAACAAGTTAATCCTCAAATTAGTATAAGGAAGGAAATAATAAAGATTAGAGCATAAATAAATTAAATAGAAAATCTGAAAACAATAGAAAAATCAGTAAAACAAAGTCCATTTTCTGAAAATACAAAAAAAAAAAATAGAAAAATGCTTAGTTAGCTAAAGAAAAAAAAGAGAGAAGACAGAAAAAAAAAAAAAAAAAGAATGGGATCTTGCCTTTGGCACAACATGGATGAACCTGGAGGATATTATGCTAAGTGAAAGACACCAGACACAGAAAGAAAAATATTGCATGATCTCACTTACATGTGAGAAGAAAACAATGGTTACCAGGGCAATATTAGGGGGAGGACATGAAGAGATATATATCAGAGGATATAAAGTAGTAGATGCATAGGATGAACCAGTTTAGAGATCTTATGTACAACATGAGAACTATAGGTTACAATATTGTACTGTATATGGGATTCATGCTAAATGAGTAGATTTTAATGGCTCTTGCCATACAGAAAAATGGGGAACTATGTAAGATGATGGATCTATTAATTTGTTTCACTATAGTAATCCTTTTGCTATTTATATCTATAATATCATGTTATGCAATTTAATTATATACAAAACATTTATTTAAAAAATCAATGCCTTTTTCATTTCTGGTTTTCTATTTGTTTCTGGTAGGTTGGTAAGTATAATCCTAGTTATTTCATCATGGTTGGAAATGTGAGTCACCATCATTTTTAAATCAGTTTTGCTGTTAATATGGGTTATCCGTCTTGTTTTTCTTCAATTTTTTTTTTATGTTTCCCCTTTGCTCTTCTTTACAATCCCAGAATCAACTTGCCAATGTCTAGAACAACCCTCTTGATCTTCTTATTAAATTTATGTATTAACATGAGAGAGTGCTGAATTTTTTATGATATTGAATCTTCTGTTTGCAAAATGCTATTATTTTCTCATATTTCAGATTTCCTTATTGTCTTACATTATAGTTTTCTACTTTTATCCATAAAGGTCTTGTTCAGTTGTGTTAGCATTATTAGTTTCTTTATATTTCTGTTGCTATTATTATATTATATTTACTTCTTTACAATGTCTTTTCTAAATCTGTTTCTGTCATATTAAAAAAGCATTTTATTTTTATATAGTGGTTTTATTGTCAGAAATATACTAAATTTTTTACTTAGTAAAAATGTATCTCATTGATGTCTTTTTTTCCACTGCAACATCTACATCTTTTAAGCATATATTTATATCTTAGTGAGTGTGTGTGTGTTTGTATTCTACTGCATTACTTAGATCTGCTAATGTAGTGAAACAGAAGAGCTAATACCAAGCAACATCCATTTATCACCTTATATTAAGGAAAACACATTTATTTTTCACCATTAAGTATTATGTTGCTTAAAGTTTCTGGGAATAAGCACTTATTCTAAGAAATTATTTGGTTTTTTGGTTTTCAACACTAGTGGCTATAAAATATTTCAAATTAATTGCCGTATTCACTGAAATTATTATATAGTTTCATTATTTAATCTGTTAATGTGATTACCTTTCTTATTTTCCAACGTTAATATTTCCATTGCTAAAATGTGCCTCACTTAATTATAATGCAAAATTTAAGATGTTGGAGGATGTATTTATTATTCATCACATTCATTAGATTAGCCTATAATTACATGGACTGTCTTTGCTAGGTTTGGTTTCAAGATTATATTTGTCTTTCAAATGGATTGAGGAGAATTCCTTTTAAAAATGTTTTTTTCCTTAGGGATAATTTATATAAGATATGTATAACCTGTTCAGGAAAGTTGGGAAGAACTGAACTTTAAAACTAAAGGGCCTTACATGTATATATTATTTTCTACTGTTGCAAATGTTTACAAGTTATTTTAATTATAATTATGTGTTCTATTTCTTTTCATATCAGCTTGGTAATCTGCATTTTCTTAGAAAATGATTCAAATTTTCAATTTTATCAGCATTTTTTTATTTTAAATGTTAAGTTTATTTTCTATATCTCTAGACATTCTGGATTTTTCATATGTTATAGTCTCATAACTCTTTATACTTTAAAATTAATTTTGAAAATGTTTATTATTATTGATTTTTCTGCTAACTTTAAGTGTGTACTGTATTAATTTTTAAGATTATCCTAATTTTTTTCTTTCATTTACTGTCTCTTAGTTTGATGCATTGTTTGTTATTATTGTTGTTTTGAGTTGGATCCTCAGACCACCATTCTAGGTGTTTCAAAGAAATATTTAATTTAAAATTAGTGTTATCTTGCAAATTACAATTTCAGTTTTCCTTTAATATCAATTATCCTAAGTTTTTCTTTTACAGTCTTCAGAATTCAGCATTGAATTTTTTTTTATGCCCTGCCTCAGCATTGGATTTTAGTTGATGTTGATTATATTTTATCTAGAATTTTTAGGTGATTAGTAGCAAATGGGGCTTCAGTTTACTTGCTCACATGTTGCCAGAGATATAAAAGTCTCAATTTACATTTTAACACTCTCCAATTTATACTTCTCCCATTACAACTCAACCAAAATGGTTCATGTCTAATAGACATTGTTATTTCTTCGACAATATTTAACAGAACCTTAAAACACTCTATTTCCACTTCTCAGAAGACTTATTGCTCTTGGTTTCCATGACACCAAATCTTTTGGTTTGCCTTGTACCTAACTATCCTGTCCTTCTCGACCCTCCTTCTACCTCTGCTCTTTATACCTGTGTATGTAATTGTTCTTCAGCAGTTGCTCCTAAGGCTTTTTCCCTTCTCTTGCTATATTTATTTTTAATTGTTTACCTATTCAAATGACTCAAAATATATCTGCTAATGGTTCCTAAATTTGTACCTCTAGGCAGATCCTGTCTTCTGAGTGGAGAAATTAAGCAAATATCATTAAGCAAATATCTTCCTCGAAATTGTCAATAGGATGTCTACTGTAATGCTGGCCATGCCAGATGACTTACCATTTTCCTTTTTTCCCCTCCATGATGCTTTCATCTGTTCTTTATTCTTGAAGTTTAGTGAATTTTCCAAAGTGTATCTTGGTTCTGTTATATATGTTATTTTTCTTTTCTTTTTTTTTTCTTTTTCTTTTCCATCTTTTTTTGCTGTTAGGCAAGTCACACCTTGCTTTGGTCCACATCCTTTTGTATTAAATTACTCATATCAGAAAAGCCTCCTTCAATTATAAAGTAAATGGCCCTTTAGTTTTAAAGGCTTTGAATCTATACATAAAATCCTGTCACTTTACACAAAGGTGCTTATATAACACAAGTGTGGTTAATTGCTTGGCAGAAAAAACTCAAATCATCTGCTCGTATGGTTTAAAGGCAAGGATTTTTGCTCATTTTCCAAGAGTACATTGGCTTTTACAGGAGAACTACTGGAACATTCTAAGCCATGTTTTTTTGTTGGTGGAAACTGTTAGAATACTGTAAGAAGGATTATCCCCATTCAAAAGTACAATGTCATATATGAAGAGAATAACATTAAAATTCAGTGCTAGAATATTAAAAATAGTATTCTAGTCATTCGAAAGCTGAACACCATGCTAAGTTTAGAATTTCAGGAAAATTCCTACAACGTAATCACAGACCTTTTATAAGAGTGTCATTTGAACTAATCCATTAGCCTTGTCCAAATTAGCCCAGTTGTTTATAGGTATTAAATGCACTGCAAAGCCTAACGTGCTTGCTATGCTCCATAATCATAACACCTGTTAAACAGCCTACCGCAGCTGTACTTTTAGCAGATTACAGGCCATTAGGCAAGTTATACAGTACCTTCTTTTTATAACCTAATTTCTCTTCTTTTGCATGAGACTTTTTGGATCATAAAATGAGAACTTTATTCACAGCCCTTCACTGATTGAGATGAGGAAAGTGGTTTTAAAATTATTGGGATGCTTAGATACAATTTGCAAATGCTATGGTAAAATGCAGTAATAAAATATTTCATTAACTTTTAATCCAATTTAAGATTGTTTTCTTCCCCCCGGGACTGGATGTCTTTAGATTTATCATGCTCTTTTTCGAACAATTTCTTAAAGAAAAGTTAAGAGTAAAACTATGTAGTCAGGAAACACAAAAGCCTATATTAAAAGATTTTTTTCAAGGTCCAGACAGTTGCCAAATGGAAGAAACATCTGGCATCCATTTTATTCCCTCATTAATTTTTTAAGCATTTGCAGGTTGTCTAAATCATCAAAACCCTCCTGTGTATGCAAACACATACACAAAAAATTACCTTTAGAGCAATAAAGAATATAAAATAGATGAGGCAATTTATTCACTTATTCAAGATTCAGTGGGAGTCCAGAAGCTTTATACATTCTGCTTAGTTCTGGCAATAAAACAGTGATAAAATCTAATGTAACTAACTTTGTTCCTGTTCTCATGGAGCTTACAGTTTCCTGGGGAAGACAGACCTTAACTAAATGAATCAGAAAATCAAATAGCCACAATGCTATATTCATGCACACTCTGTGTGTGTCTGTGTGTTTGTGTATAAATAATCAAACTGTGAAGTAGACATGTTTACATATGTACAAACACACACCCCAAAATTAAGAGGATCACAGTGTGCTATGGCTCACCATAACCCTGATGAAGTGACATTTTCAAGGAAATGTATTGTTGAATAGGTGACATTAAGGTAGGGTAGGTGGGAGAGGAAATACAGGATTATTCTGGTGAGAAGACCTTTAATATCAATTATCCTAAGTTTTTCCTTTACATTCCTCAGAGTTCATCATTGGATTTTTTTTATGCTCCGCCCCAGCATTGGATTTTAGTTGATGTTTGATTATATATTATCTAGAATTTTTAGGTGATTAGTAGCAAATGCAAATGGGGCTTCAGAAGACCAACAGTTGCAGATTCTGTGGTAAGGGTTGCACAGGAGCTTTTGGAAAATTGAGAGAAGGCCACTATGGCTGTAGGACAGAAACAAGGGGGAGGATTGTGCTGTATGACCCTGCAGAGATTTTCAGTGACCAGCTCATTTTGCACTTTGTAATCAGAATTGGTTTTGGTCTTTATCCTGGGAGCAAAGGAAAACCAGGAAACACTTTTAAAATAGGGAGTCAGATGATCAAATTTGCATTAAGCATTCCTTTGGCTGCTATATGGCAAATGGAAATAGAGGAGAGATAGCAGTGTGAAATAATTATGTAATAATTCTGTAACCAAGTCATGGAAGATCTCATTCTGCTATAAAATTCAAGTTAAGGAATTATTGATTCCTATTTCACCCTCCCTGGAGTTTTTGTACTATTTTTTTTAGTCTTTCTGTCACCCCAGAGAGAGTGCAATGACCTCATCATAGCTCACTGCAACCTCAAATTCCTGGGCTCAGGTCATCCTCCTGCCTTGGCCTCCAAAGTAGCTGAGACTACAGGCACATATTGTCATGCCTGGCTAACTTTTTCTATTTTTGGTAGAGACGGGATCTCACTCTTGTTAAGGCAGATCTCCAACTCCTAACCTCAAGTGATCTTCCTGCCTTGGTCTCCCAGAGTGCTAGGATTATAGGTATGAGCCACCAAGCCCAGCCTCATACTATTTTTAAGGTAGATTTATGTGACCCTTCCATTGAAATAAAATAATGTAGACCCATTGGAAAATGGCACTGTGTAAATGATTAAGAATGCAAATCATCTGAGAGCATTTACAACATAATATAACATTTGGGGTTTTTAAGATGTCAATAATTAACATCAATCTTCCTTCCTGCATTTGAAACTTATTGAGAGATTGACAAAAGAGACTGGCAGGAGGTGATCAAGATGACATTTTACTAATCTGTAAAGCCATATAGGGAGGCCATGGCTTAGACCTGGCCAAATGAAGCAGGGAAACTAGTCAAAAGTGAACAACCACGCTTATCAAATTAAAGGCAAAGCTGGGTGGGAGGCGGTCTGGATGAGTAAAAGTTAAAAGGTTGAGGTAGCAAGAAAGCATGCTCTCTATATGAGAACAGAAGAAGCAACAGGAAATGGCTGAATTATGCTTTTGTAGTGTTTCCTTGTCAGACTTGCCTATCTGATGAGATAACAATTCTAATGCAGGACTTTCAGTACTGGGGGAAAAAATGGAAAGTTAAGGTTCTACCTAACATTTTTGTCTTTTTCCTGACCTATTGGCTTAATTATTGACTGTGCTCTGGCTCTCCCCCTCTGTAAATATCAGCAGTTTCTTAGAGAAGTCCTCACTCATTTTCTTGAAAACAATAAGCCCTCCTTAGGGTAGGATAGTGTGAGTGTGAGCAACATAGATTTTTGCTTTCAGAGGTTAAGAAGTGGTTCTTAAGAATAATTATTTGTTCAAATTAATTTTAAAGCAAGATGATGAAATATGATTCACATTTTGTTTCTTTGTCCAAATTATGCTCAATCATAATATTATCCAGTATAGTTCATCAAAGATTCTAGAATGACACTGAAAGATGGCATAAAGATTTTAATAATTTTACAAAATGCCAACAATATGGAGATAACCAAAATTTGACTCTTTCCTGATGAAATTCCTCGGGGAAAAATAAACCTACGGCAGTCTCCCTATATCTACAGGGAAAACATGCCAAACCCCCAGTGGATGCCTGAAAACTCCAAGAGTATTGAACTCCATGTATACACTGTACTATGTCTTTTCCCATATATACATACTTGTGATAAAGTTTAATTTATAAATTAGGCACAGTAAGAGATTAACAACAGTAACTGATAATAAATAAAACAATTATAACAATATACTGTAATAAAAGTTATGTGAACGTGGCCTGTCTCTCTCTCAAAATATCTTCATATTTTCAGACTGTGGTTTACCAGTGGTAATGGAAACTGTGAAAAGTGAGGATAAGGGGTGACTACTGTACGAAAATTACATCCTCTTGTAAATTAAAATTCAAAAATAAAAGAGATTATATTCAAAATAAAATGATTTTATAGTGGCATGTTAAAAATACACATTCCTAAATTCTTATTTACTTTAAATTGAAATAAAATCCAAAAAAATTTAAATTGTCCCTAATTTCTTATTATGCTGAGTTATATCCAAAACAGTGCCTGGGTGGAATTAGGTTTGCTTTAACTAGTATGATCTGCATTCACCAATAAAAATCCTATCATTCCTTTAGAGGCTCAAATGTTTTAATGTCTTAATGTAAAATTTCAAAATCCACTTTTAACCCCAAAGGGTTAAAAGAAGGTGTAATTATCAGAAGACAAGTTTCCCGATAACTCAATTTATTTTTAAAATGCCATTCCTGGCCAGGCACACGCCTGTAATCCTAGCACTCTGGGAGGCCGGGGAAGGCGAATTGTTTGAACTCAGGAGCTCGAGACCAGCCTGAGCAAGAGCGAGACTCCGTCTCCACTGGAAAAGAAAAAAAAATAGAAAGAAATTAATCGGACAACTAAAAAACTATATAGAAAAAAAATTAGCCGGGCATGGTGGCGAATGCCTATAGTCCCAGCTACTCGGGAGGCTGAGGCAGAAGGATTGCTTGAGCCCAGGCTTTTGAGGTTGCTGTGAGCTAGGCTGACGCCACGGCACTCTAGCCCAGGCAAAAAGAGTGACACTCTGTCTCAAAAAAAAAAAAAAAAATGCCATTCCTCAGCCAATAATACACTTTTCCAGGGAACAATTACTTTTGAAACATAGTACACTCTCAAAGCCCATACTAAAAGCCCAGTAGTAACTGAATGGTGAAGCGTAGACAGTGTCAATCTAGAGGATCTCAGTCTCAACCTATGCCAGATAATCAACATCCGAACAGAAACTTAGTCTATGTTATGGAGCCTTATCATCCCAAGAGCCTATTGAAGAGCAATATTTTGCCATGTACCTTCTAAAGCATTGCTGTTTGGAACATTCTTGTTTGGGTTTCCTTTTTCATTTTCTTTTTTTTTTTTTTTATGGAGCTCACTTCTTAAGTTGTCTCTCCCTCCTTTTTAATGTGGCTAGTGCTATTTACCAAAATCAAAAGTAAAAAGGGAATTCTTAATTTCTCCATTTAATAGAATGTTGAATGTGAGAAAACCAAAGTATAGTGACCTGAAATTAGACACTTGAATTCAGCTTTCTTATCACTTCTCTGTGACTTATGTTGTTGAATGTATTATTCTGAAATTGAAGGAATCAATCATGAAAATATTTTATATTTTCTTGCTTTTTAGTATTTGAAAATAAGAGAATTTAGTGATTTTTTTTTATTTCAGCATAATATGGGGGTACAGATGTTTAGGTTACATGTGTTGCCCTTGTCCCCCCCCCCCCTTAATCCAGGTTTCAAATATGTCCATCCTATTGCGTGGTGCGCATTGCACTCTTTGTGTACACATATACCCGTCCCCTCCTCCCCCTCCTCCCTCCCCCCTGCCCAATATCTAATAGATGTTATTCTTATATATGCACTTATGTGTTGATCCGTTAATACCAATTTGATGGTGAGTACATGTGGTGCTTGTTTTTCCATTCTTGGGATACTTCGCTTAGTAGAATGTGTTC